>CABHPR010134522.1:8763-45859 GCA_902168415.1 Peromyscus melanophrys | reverse complement strand
AAAAAAAAAAAAAAAAAAAAAAAAAAAACCCTTAAAAAAACTCAAAACTGTAAAGTTGAGAACATAGTCCTCCAAAATGTGTGAGAGATTGTACAAAAGGGTGCTACAATGGTTTCTGTTAACAACTTGACACAATGTACAACCATCTGGGAGGGAGTCTCAATGAGGGATTGCCCAGATCCGTGCAGTGGTTTGAATGAGGATATTCCCCCACAGGCTCAGATGTTTGAATGCTTGGTCTCCAGTTGGTGGTGCTGTTTGGGAGGCTTAGGAGGTGTGGATCTTATGTCCTGGAGGTCGGCGTTGAGAGCATAATTTACTCATGTCATTTGAGGTTCATTTTCTCTGCTTGCTGCTTGCTGTTTGACATGGGAGCTATTCCTGCCGCCATGTCTACCACCTGAAGCCGAGAAGCCTGCCATGAGGGACTCTTATGCCTCTGGAGTTATATAATCAAGTAAATTCTTCTTTAGCTTGCCTTGATCATGGCGGGGTTTTTTTAACTTAAAAAATAATAATAATTTGTCTCTATTTTATGTGCATTGATGTTTTGCCTGCATGTATGTCTGTGTGAGGGTGTCAGATCCCCTGGAATTAGAGTTACAGACAATTGTGAGATGCCATGTGGGTGCTGGGAATTGAACCCAGGTCATGTAGAAGAGCAGCCAGTGCTCTTAATCACTGAGCCATCCCTCCAGCCCCCATCGTGGTGTTTTAATCACAGCAACAGAAAAGTAACTAACACAACCAGGTTGGCCAGTGGGTATGTTTGTGACAGGCTTTTCCTAAGTGCATTCACAAGGGGGAGACCCACTCTGAATGTGGGCAATGCTGTTCCTTGGGTTTGGGTCCTGGACAGAATAAACAGGGAGGGAGCTGATCACAAGTAAGCAAGCATGGGCCAATTCTTTCTCTGCTCTTGACTGTGGATGTCATGAGTTGACTGCTTCAAGTTCCTGCCTCAAATCCTCTGCAGTGATGGACTATAACCTGAACCTGTGAGCCCAAATGAACCTCTTCTCCGTTACGTTGCTTTTTGGTCAAGGTAGTTCATCCCAGCAGCAGAAATGGAATCAGGACATGCAAGAAGAGGACACACCATGGAGCCGGGAGCAGGAAGCAGTGCCAAGGGGCAAAGGCCAGGGAGAAGCACGGAAGATGAGCAGCTGCCGTCAGAGAGGATGAGAGAGGTGTCTGGGAGGTGAGCTGGGTCAGTTGATAACGGTGTGCTCTTGCTTGTCTTTTACAGGGTCTGAAGTCTATCTGAGGGAAGTGAGAGCCACTAACTGTCCTAGGATGAGGGAAGGACATTAACAGATGTTTGTTCTCTTAGCCCATGAGAGGGGTGGGGTGTGTGTGTGTGTGTGTGTGTGTGTGTGTGTGTGTGTGCATTTCTCCATACTCTAGGATCACATGTACCACACAGCTTCATTCCCAGCTCTATATATGGCTTTTAATCAAACAAACTTTATACAAATGTCTATGGGAAAAGTATGAGTTACTCTTAATAATATTTTGGGTTTTTTTAATAAATTTTAAAAAGAAATGAATACTTCAAAAAATAGGCTTCATCCTGACTCTGACTTTCCCAGCAGACATAATCAGAATCCTAAAGGAAGTCACAAGTTAATTATAATTAATAATAAATTATAATTAAATTATAATTAATAATAAAGTTAGGACTCTGTTCATAGTCAATCTTATTTCTATAATACCTAACATACAGTGTCCAGCCCATAGCTTGTGGAGTACTCAAGCGGTCTCCTTTTTGCATAGAATTATATAGGAATTAACATACACAGGAGAAAAAAAATCCATGATAGGTATAATCAAATTCTGACATTTTAATTCTAATATCTTATTTTTAACTAATTTTAATTGGTATGTAATAATTGCTTATATTTATGTGGTAGAGTGTGATGATTTAATCCATATATGCAATGTGCATTGATCAAATCAGCAGGATCGGCCTTTCCATCTCATTGGACATCCGTCACGTCCTGTGCTCCGAGCCTGCAAACGCCTCTCTTCTCGCTCTGTATAAAGTATGGAGTAACTTGCTGTAAACTGTATCCAGCCTGTTGTGCTATCATTCCTTTCTAACCGGCATGCATTATTCAGTCTCCCTCTATCCTGCCTCTCCTACCTTCCAAAGCCTCTTTCTATGACATGATACTATGTTCGTTTTTGGAAAGTGATTGTAAGATGGAGACTGTATGCACCATAATATTAGGACCAGTGTGGAGAATTTTGCAGTCCTGAGACAAGGAAACGATGCCGGCCCAGGCAACCCCAGAGGCAATGGGGATGCAGACAGGAGGGTCTGAGAGGCACAAAGCTGTTGCTCCAGGTGGGGGCGGCAGGCATTCTGATGACTCTAGGTTTGATAGGTGGGGGCAACAGCAAGAAAGGAAGACCTGTTGGGAGGAGCCTGGGGCAGAAACCCTTCCATTCCCTTGAGGACCACCTGGATGCCAGTGGAGCCGGGGGCTTTCCTGGTGCAATGCAAAAGAGGTTTTGATGAGGTCCCAGACCCTGGCGGCTGGAAAAGATGAGGCTCTCACACCTGCCTGGTTGCAAAGACTGAGTCTGTGTGGAACCCAGGCTGCAAATGCGAGGTCTTCGGTACCTGCAGCCAAGCAGGGCCTGACAAGCTGTTTCCATGGAGACACAGAGCTGTGTGCAGACGTAGGCGGGTTGATCCATTCCAGAGCCTTGGGTCACAAGGCTGCAGCGGGCTAACAGGAAGAAGGCATGATTGATCAGGAAAGGATGTTCAAAACTATTGGCAGCTAATTGAGGTTGTGTTGTCATAATTCCAGATTAAGTCTAACAAATCAGGATCCTGCTAGCTACCACTTAGCGGGAGCACAAGGAAGCAGACACCAATTCAGGCTAACTCCAAATGTGCAGACACCCATCCCAGGCCATTCTGCATCCTTGAGCTCTGAAGCAGCTACATCTCTCTTCCAACTGTCTGAGACACAGGCGACTGGGGGACGTTAATCTCCTTTTCGTTTGTCATAGGAATGGCAAAAATATGTCGGAAGCCTCAGCCTGGCTCTTGAAAAACTCGAATGCTAGCGAAGCCCCAAGCTGGATGTTGGGAAGCATTTTGAGAACTACTGTTCACAGAGAGCCAGCAGCTTCCAGCACTCAGGAGACGGAGGCCAGGTGATTAGTGATTCAAAGACTGCGGCAGCTCTATGAAACCTTATCTCGAAACGAAAACTAACCAAAGAAAGCCAGCAGCAGTGAAGCCCCGAATGTGTGGTGTGTATATGTGTATGTCTTAAAATAGACACAGCATGGAGTTTACCACTGGACACTTTCAAGTGTACAATTTGATGACATAAAGTACATGCCTGATCTTGGACTGGAGATGTAGGTCATTGGTACAGCATGTGCTTAGAATACACCTGCCGTGGCTTCCAAGTAGTACTTTTTTTTTTAAAGTATGCTTACAATCTTATGCATCCATTATCACTATCTACTTCCAAAATTTTATTGTGGTTAAGCAACAACTCCCCATTAGATTTTTCTTTGGTTAATTTTGTGTTGTTATAACAAAATACCAGAGGCAGGGTACACTGTAAAGGAGAAAGGTTTATTTATCAGGAGTCTAGGGATTCAAGAGCATGATCCTGCCATCTGCCTGGTCTGTTGAGGACCTCATGGTAGATGGCTTCAAAATGGTGGATGTGCATGTTGAGGAGGTCACATGGCAAGATGGGATTCGTTAACCCAGCATCAATCTGCATATGGGGCAGAGCCTCCACATCCTGCTTATTTTTCACCAGGCTCTACTACCTCATCACCACCACACTGGGGACCTAGGCTCCAGTATAAGAATGACCCTCTGGGGGACTTCAAGATATTAAACAATGAGATTGTGCCCCAGAGTTTCTGCCAGCAGAGTGATGGTTAATCTTAATTGTCAGCTTGGTGGAATTTAAAATCACCATGGCACATCTGTGAGAGATTATCTAGACCAGCTCTACTGAGAGGGGAAGATCCACCCCAAAGGTGGGTGATACCATTCTGTGGGCTGGGATCATCTCAGACTGAACACTAAAGAGTAAGCAAACTGGACACAAGCATCCATCTCCCTCTGCATCCTGACTGTGGCTGCAATGTGACCAGCCACCTCAAACACCTGCTGCCATGCCTTGCCGTCATCAAGGACCGTACCCTTTGGAACTATGAGCAAAAATAAGCCCCTCCTTCTTCAGTTGCTTTTGGCAGGCATTGGTCATGGTGCTGAGAAATCTAACGCAGTTAGCCCGTTGTCGGTGAGAAAACTGGGTGGAGCTTGTTTTGGTCAGTTGCTGTCGTTGTAGACATGGGGGATGGTGGCATGAAGGTCCTCATGAGCTTGTTAGACCTCTCTCTGGGAGGAGGTCGATGTCAACTTCTTGAGCTGGTAGAACTGACTCCTCCTGACCTGCAAGTGTTCCAGTGGCTGAGAGCAGTGCTAAGAAGCCAGCGTGAATTAATTCAGGGCCAGGAGGTCCTTACAGAGATCTTGTTAGAGGAAAGCCTTCTTCCCAAATTAGTGGGATATAATCGTGGGAAGAACTAACTATTCAGGAACCAGCTTCAATTTAAGTGAGAAAAAAACATTCACGTTTGAGAGAGATAAGACATTGTTTTTATAATATTTTTAATTCATTCTTTGAGAATTTCATGCAGGTATACAATGTGTTTTGAGCATATCCATCCCAGTACCCCCCTCCAAATCCCCTTAGGACTTCCCAGCAGGCCCCTCTGCTGACTACATATTCTTTCCTTTTTTTTCTTAATAACCCACTGAGTCCAATTACTGTTGTCCCTATACATACATTTCTGAGGATCAAAAAGAGCAGATTGTACATTTTTTCACCATGGAAAAATTGACAGTTGTACTAAGTAATTCATGTTTGCCAGTTCAATTTGGCTACTTTGCAATGTGTATATATTACAAAAATTATGTTCTACATAATAAATATTTGTAATTGTTCATTTAGGTACTGTTTTTTTTTAACCTTAAATTTTTTGATAATTTCATAGATGAGTGCTGAATCTACATCATTTCCACCCTACCTCTCTTACCTCCAATGCCTCCCATGCCCCCCACCCCTCTCAAATTCACGACCTATTCTTCTTTATTATTGTTACATATTTATATATAACTAAATATATATTGCTATGCACATAATACACAAACATGCATATATAAAACTTACTGAGTCCATTTGGTGTTGTTCATATATACGTGTGTTTAAGACCGACCACTTGGGATTGGATGATTTATCAGGTGATGAGACATTATTTTGATGTAGAACAGTAGATACTACTAGACAATCAGAACTTAGAATCTGAAATTTCCTAATCTCCTTTCATAATTAAAACCTCCCAGCTTTGTGACTTTGCTTATTTGTCCAACCACAAGGTCAGTGTGTTTAAAATATTATCTTATTTTCTATTCTTGTTGCTGTAATGAAATGCCCTGTCAAAAGCAACCTTAGGGAGAAGGGCTTCTTCTGGCTCTCTGTTCAAGGGAACAGTCCATCATGGCGGGGAAGCCAAACAGCGGGAGCTTGACGCAGCCGGTTGTATCCTATTAATAATTAGAAGCAGATGTTGAGGAATGCTTGTGCTCAGTTCCATTTCCTCATTTCATTCATTCCAGGACCCAGCCCAGGGAACAGTATCATCCACAGTGGTCAGGTCTTCCCACCTCAATTAATCTAATCAACAGCGTCTCCCACCGGCATGCCCAGAAGCCCACGTTCCAGGTGATTCTAGAGCTCAGCAAGCTGACAGTTAGTACGAACCCCCACAGTCATCTAGGCCAAGGCTCAGTCTGTAGTTCATAGTTCCTCTGTATCGTAATCCCTGAAGGTGGAACAGACACCTCAAGGATACCTGCTCATAACAAAGGCGAAGGCAAGAGAAGGAACAGGGTTGATTTGGTGAAATTTTTTCTACTGCAAATCCAGTCTAACTCTCATACCATGTTTTGGGGAACTTAGTAAGAAATACTTAAATAAACCATTCCTGGGAACTCAACGCAGAGGAGACCGACTGCTTTATGTACCATCACTCCAAAAACCAGGGAGAAGTCTAGGGATTAGTAGGTCTTCTGGTTTGTTTTGGTCACTATCTGTGGTATTCTGTGCAGTTCTCAGAGCATGTCCATAAAGCTTTCATTTGATCTGGAATGATCAAGCAGTACTTTATCTCCAAATTCGCCTCCATTTATCAGAGCCTGAACCCTGGAGGGAAGCTCAGAAAAACATTATTAGCAGTGAAGACAATGTTTATAGCTATTAGGATCCTATTAGAAGGCGATTTCCAGAATGATGCTGTGAGGAGCCCTACAGTCCCCTGTCAACAAAACATTCATACTGTAAAAAAATCATTCAAAGTCCCTGGAAAGCTTCCTAAGGGTATACAGCAAATGCTCATTTATTTAAGAAAATCTGCTAAATTTCAGTAAGAGAGGGAACTTATGGCATCTAAACCCCAAGCTGCTCCCTCCCTCCCACCCCTGTCCAACCTAGGTTGTTGTGACCAGAGCTCCAACCTGCCCAGGAAGGCGGGATTCTTGACAGTCAAGGCCTACAGTATCCCCATCTTGCCACGTCGATGTTGTAGGTGCTAAATTCCACCGCACCCCCTAAAAAAGTGCAACCAAAAGGTGGGAGGACTTCATTTCTTTCCAAGCCTCCACTTGGATATGGTAGACTCATAAAACCGGGGACCCGTAGCATTCACACTATTTTGAATGTGACAGGGCTCCACACAGAGGTCACTGCTCCCACTCAGTGCTCTTTTTGTGAAGCAGACACATCAGTCCAAGAGAAGTGGGAAACTGACAGTGCCCCAAGTCCGAGAGGGGAGCCCTAGAGACTCTGTGTAAGGAAAGGGGCCAGTTCTAAGAACAGAGAGCACTGATGAAAAGATACTGTGTGGAAGAGGGCGTGGAGTTCACACTGAAGTCAGTCCTTGTGAACAATGGAGACTTGGGTAATAAGCAGTGAAGAGGAAGCCGGTGGCTCCATGAGAGAAACAGATAAGCTTTAGGTTGGTTGGTTTACTAGAGAATACCAGGGAAAGAAAGAACCGAGAAGAGCCCTCTGGGCTCAGGACAGTTCTTGAAGACTGACCTCAAATACCACTGCAAAGATGCTTCCGTGGAACTGGATTGGTGTGGAGCAATTTATGCCCCAGAGCACCGTGGAGAAGAATAGTGCAATTAGATGGCGAGGAGTGAGCCTAACAGGAAGGGGTTATGTCACCAGAGGCAGAAAACTTGAAGGAAAGGAGCAGAGAAAGAGGGAGGGATGGACAGACACACAGTCAGGTTTCCTGGAAGCACCACCATCCCGGAGTGACTGTGCAGGTGACCGAATGTGTATGTACTGAACCTTTTAAGAGTAATACCAAGCTGGGCGGTGGTGGCGCACGCCTTTAATCCCAGCACTCGGGAGGCAGAGCCAGGCGAATCTCTGTGAGTTTGAGGCCAGCCTGGGCTACCAAGTGAGTTCCAGGAAAGGCGCAAAGCTACACAGGGAAACCCTGTCTCGAAAAACCAAAAAAAAAAAAAAAAAAAAAAAAAGAGTAATACCAGCTGCTCCACTTGACATGTACATATGAGCAACAGCAAATGGGAAAAAGGACTCTCACCGAGTACATGGATGATTATAAGCCTTCCATCCAGAGAATCAGCAATCAGCGTTGTTAGAAAACACTACTGGAAACACCCTATTAGCAATAAGAAAAACAAAGTAGAATATATGTCTCATATACAGGGAGGTCAACAGGAGTCAGTGGCAACTGCTTAGGACGTGGCCTGGATGTCAGACTTAAAGACTTCAAAGCAGATGTTCAAAGAACAGAGGAAAGCATGGTTACAGAAGAAAGGGGGTGCATGAAGACATGTCTCACTAGCTAGGAATTGTCAGTGTAACTGGAGAGACAAAGATGACTTAAAGCAATGGGAATTCTAGAGTTGAAAGTACAGTAACTGAAGTAAAAAAGTTCACTAGAAGTGCTCAGCGGTAGATTTGTACTAGAAGAAGAATCAGCAGATTTTTATTTATTTTTTTTCAAACTGGGTCTCACTACGCAGCCTTGGCTGCAACTCCCTCTGTAGACCAGGCTAGCCTTGAACTCACAGAGATCCGTCTGTCTCTGCCTCGTGCATGCTAGGATTAAAGGGGAATGTGCCACAGTAGCCAGCAATTCTGCGGATTTGAAGATAGAGATTATTTGATCTCAAGATCAGAAAGAATGAAGAAATGTGAAAAAGAGCCTCAGACAAATGTAGAATTACTTAAGAAACAGAATGCCTGAACGGAGTATGTGAATTTGTTCTAACTTAATAGAATCCCAAGAATGTTGATTAGGAAGGAAAAACAGGAATTACTCTTCATGGTCAAGTTATTGTCTGGAAATAGTGGCAATGGTTGCACAATGTTGTCAGTGTGCTTCATGCCACTGAATTGTATGGTTAAAATGAGAAACTGCATTATGTACAATTTTTAAATAATTGTAGTGAATATATCAACATATGCACACAGGAGCAAGGATTTAGTGAGATAATGGGCGCCAAACACCTGAAATTGTTTGAAATACATTGGTCTACTTATCTAAGAACAACTTCTACACCTAGATACACAAAAGTAAAAATGTTGACAGAGAATGAGAAAAATGGTGATAGCAACAAGATAAAGCAATAACAAAAGCAAAACAAAACAAACAGGCTGAGGGTGTGTCGCAGTGAAAGAGCGTTTACCTAGCATGCATGAGGCCCTGGGTTCAATCCCCCACACCACAAACAAACAACAACAAACACAAGCAACAACAAGAAAAACACAGGCAAAAACATTGTGTACAAAAGAACCCAAATAAGATAAACAACAGACTTCTCCACATAAACAGTGGATGCCAGGAGACCGTGGGAGATATATTCAAAATGCTGGAAGAGACAAAGAGGGAACTTATGTCCAGTAGAACCACCACTCAAAACAGAAGCAGATGAGGAAGGTCTCAGGCAGATCTGTGAAGATGGAAGTAGAGGAAAAGGTCAAACGACCTTCCAGATGCCATGAGTAAGAATGCTGCAGGTTCTTTGCCAGTCGCTGATCCGCTGCAGTGTCCAACCTTTTGACACTGTGACATGACATTGTCATCTATAAATATGTTGGACTGCTTTCATAGCTATCCAGGGACACATAAGGACATGCTAGTGTTAGAGGAATCTGCACATTTCAAGATTTCAAATAGGATTTTTAACCCAGAAATAAATTGTGTAATTATTAAAGCGAGTTGTGCTTTATATCAAAGTTATAGCTGTTTGTGTAAATGAAATGCTTTGCAGATTTTATCAGTGTGGGATAGAGAAAGCCATCAGTTACAATTCCCAGAGACTTCTTCTAATGGCAATATGTGTGGTGAGTTTTTCCTTTCCTTCTTTTTTGTTCTGAGATCATAGCTAGCCATGAAAGAGCATAAGGATGGAAGTGAGCTGCGTGGCCTCCTGGAAGAGATGTGACCTAGTGATTTGCTTGCAGTATATTGATTCTTAAAAGGAAAATGATCTGCAGTGTGCCTTGGGTGAAACAGTCCTGATCCTTCTCTGTTAGCTCCCAGAAATGCAACTGTCTGATCTTTCATGATGAGCTTGCTCAACCCTGGAAGGAAGTTGGGGATAGGTAATGAGCTAGTTCCAGCTAAGGGAACAACTCTACTTACAGACTCCCTACACAGGCTACCATTGGGCTGAAACTTTCTCTCTGCTCTTTAACTTCCCTCTTTGATTTTTAAATTTTAATCTTATGCAGACTTACATTATGATGCCCACCTCTATCTACAACTGGATTGTCAAGAGCAGGCTCTGCCTTTGCTGCTTCCTATCCTAGTGTAGTTAGAAAGAGGCAGAATCATGACACAATCATACAGTATCTATCATGGAAATCTAATGATTGCAAACTTTTGCAACATAGTCTTCATTTTCCTCTTTTATGAAGGGAGATAAGATTATTCATTGTTTAAATAGAATTTATAGGTAGTCTGAATATTTCAACATTTACTTCTGAAATATAAGCACATTTTTGTGAGGCAAACACAGTTCCACTATCATGCCTAACAAGAGCCACATAATTTTTAACATTATTAACTATTTATCCACATTTTGAATTTCTTTATTTGTCCCTTAAAATGTTGTTTTAAAACTGTGGTAAGTTGTACATAGTGTAAGGCATTCTATTTTAATCATACAATTCAGTGGCATTAAGCACATTGACAACATTGTGCAACCATCGCCATGATTTCCAGATAATAACTTGACCATCAAGAGTCATTCCTGTCTTCCCCTACCCCCTAAATGTCTGGTGATTCTGTTTAGTTCAAACAAGATCTCATACTTCATTCAGGCATTCTGTTTATTAAGACTTTTTCTCTCTAGCATTGTCTCCTCGATCTATGGTCACATGCTTTGCGTTCTCATGACATCAGCTTTTTGTTGAGTCCCATCTGATTATTCCATGGAATATCCTGTGTTCTATATTATCCAGTTGCTTCTTTATGCTATTATTGAACTTGTTCTTCTCTGTGTTTCTTGTAAACTGGAAGTTAGATCCAAAGGCTTGGTAAGAGTCAGGTACACACTTGGGTAAAGTTCTCATAGATAATTCTGCATGTTTCCTACTGCATCATTTGAAGCCAGACATAATGTCTGATTGTCCCACAATTGGTGAGGCTAATATGGAGTCGGAGGTTAAGGAGACAGTCTCCTATTAAATGAATTTTAAAAGATGAGAATTGATTATTGAACTTTTAGAAAGAATTACTCCTGCATTAAATACTCATGTCATGTTGCCCAGCACGTAGGGCATAGTCTTCATCTTAGAGAGTGTAGGTGGAGAAGCTGGATGTGGTGATACGGACCCGAACTCTCAGCATTTGAGATGTGGAAGTAGGAGGATCAGGAGTCTAAGAAAACAGCCCCAGCTATGAGAGAACTTGTCTAAAAAACAAACAAACAAACAAACAACCACAGAAGGCAGAGGAGGAGGAGATCAAAGGATGGAGACAAAGACAGAGACAGAAATATATATATACAGAGAGAGAGAGAGAGAGGGAGAGAGAGAGAGAGACTGACTAGCCTCTTTATGGAGTGGATGCCATGCTGAAGCTCTAGTTTATCCCAATGGGTAGCTGGCTAATCAGCACAGAATGAAATATGAGCTCTGGAAGAGACTATGTGTTCTTTGGGCCCCAGAAGATTCTCCCAGCCTGGTCATTAACCAGAATTTCACCATAGGCAATTTTTTTCATGACTCTTAACTAATGACAGAACACTTTGGAAATTCAGATATTGGAGAATTGTTTTTACAATGTTCTAAAATAAGTTGTGTGTGTGTGTATCTCGACAAATCACTTTATGTTCCAACATTTAAGAATTAAGGAAGAACATAGATTTGGATAGCAGTAAATAGATCTTTGGTTGTTTGCTGTGCAGCACAGATTTTAGAACAGGGGAAGCTGATCCCTCCTTCTGTGCTTCTCTCTTGACTTTTAGCTGCTATGGACTGAAGAGCCAACTCACTGAAGACTCACAAAATTAAGTTAAAGAATTTCATTGTTATTTTTAAACTAAAAATTTGAACCTCTCTGAAAAAAATAAGTTAATTTTAATCTCCAAATAAATACTTTGTTTTAGAGCAGTTGATCCCTGTGTCGGCTAGCCTCTGCCCAAGGTTGCCCTGGATTTCTGGGTCCCCAGGGGGCTTTTTGGTTCCTATTGTCTATCTATGTTCATTTTTGTTTGGGTTATGTTGTTTTTCATCGAGGTGGTTGTTGTGAATTCTCTGCTCAGAGAACCAGAGTTCAACCTCAGGATGCTGTTAGGTTTGTGTTTTTGATTTTGCAGCTAGAATTAAGTCATAGACCTTCTTTCCATTTCTTGTTTAACTTTTAACAACTCTAGAGTCAACCAGTTACCAACCAGATATGAAAGGTGATTTTTAAAAAATCTCTTTGAGGGACTAATTCCTTGACAATAGCACCCCTGAGAGACCTACATGTCCACACATCCCATGTCTATTTAGTATTGCTAATTGTTTGGAGACAAAGAGCCCACGGGGTTCACCACCAAGGCCCAGTAGTCTACAGTCTGCTCACTGCCTTTGATCACTCCTTTTCTTTTTCTTCCTCCCCTGTCCTTCTCCCGTTCCAGGGGTAGCACGGGCTGGCATGCTTCTCCGATTCTCCCCATTTCCACTAGCAAACTTGTTTTCTCGAAGGACCCTTCTGCTTCACATCAGCCTGTGGTTATGACACTCCATGGAATCAAAGGAGTGGAGGAATCCCAGGGGAGGACAGGCTGTGCCTGGGTCTAGGTGCTGAACTCCCCGCTGGCCAACTTCCACCCGTTTGGAACTGCCAGCTGCAGTTTCTAGGCCAGGTTCTCCAGACTCTCAGAGCTCTGTGGGGATTATATCAGAAGCACTTGAACTACATCCAATACTTTAAAATGCCTGGGAAATTTTACATATCACCCCCAACAAAGCCTGACGAGGTTGACTAGAATGATGAAAAATGTCATCCTTTGGTGGGGAGGGGTAGGTACAAGACTGGAAGTCATGGGGGAGAACACGTCAGGTAGGTCACTGCAAAGACCAGAGCCCATACAAAGAAACTCCGATTGCCGTGCCTGGATCCAGTGTAGACAGAGTCTACAGGGCTGGGATTGGTACCACAGGCCGGCGATCCCAGCACTAGGAAAGCTCAATTGGGACGACCTTGAGTTCAAGGCCAGATTGAAGCTATTTAGTGAGACCCTGTCTGGAAAAAACAGAATAGGGTGGAGGTTGTAGCTCAGTTGGTAGAGCGCTTGCCTGGCATGCACGAAGCCCGAGAAGCCCCGGGTCCCATCATCAGCAGTGCATACTGGGCATAATGGCACATGCTGGAAATGCCAGCACTTGAGAGGTGGCAGCAGGAGGATTGGCAGCTCAAGCTTATCCTTAGCTACAAGTTCAAGGCTGCCCCGGGTGGCACGAGACTGCCTCCAACAATCAAACCAAAAGAAAACCACCACCACCAAATAATAATTAACAATAATAACAAAGTAAGTATAAAAGAAAGAATATAGATGTAAAAATGAGGCCAACTAGAATTTAGTTTTCAGTAAGAAGATGTGGACAGTTTACCTTCCATCTCTGAACCTCAGTTTATTCATCTATAAAATGAGGCTGATACTTTCTGTTTTGTGATTATTTCAACTAATGTGTATTACTCATCACTTCAATGCCTACAATAATAAAACCTTATTTTTTTCATAAATGTAGTTTATTTATAGATAAAAATCTTTACTTAAACCTCTTGCATGTGTGGTGGGGGTGTGTGAATCTGATCATTGAAAACAGAAGTTGGAAAAGACGTAGGCTGTACATGGCCACATCGGTCTCCTTTAAGAGTCTGTCAAGCCAGGTGTAGTGGTACTTAACAGTGGTCCTAACACTGAAGAGGTTGAGGCAAGACACCTCAGTTCAAGGCCACTGTGAGGTACATAACAAAACCCTGTATCAAAAAAAAAAACTTTTTAAATTTCATGTCTAGGTGCAAGGTTCCAACTAGGAAATATACAAGGAAGCCCATACTCTCTGTGCTGACACAAGACCTTATTGCTGTGGATATTGCTCTGCATGCTGTGAATGTGTTGCTCTGATTGGTTAATAAATAAAATGCTGATTGGCCAGTAGCCAGGCAGGAAGTATAGTCGGAACAAGCAGAGAAAGAGAATTCTGGAAAGAGTCAGGAGTCGCCAGCCAGACACAGAGGAAGCAAGATGTAAAGACAGAACTGAGAAAAGGTACCAAGCCACATGGCTAAACATAAACAAGAATTATGGGTTAATTTAAATGTAAGAGCTAGTCAGTGGTAGGCCTGAGCTAATGGCCAAGCAGTTTTAACTAAGATAAGCCTCTGTGTGTTTACTTGGGTCCAAGCAGCTGCAGGACTGATGAGTGAGAGAGATTTGTCCTGACCATGGGCCAGGTGGGACACAGGAAAACTTCAGCTACACCTTATGCTGGGGAAGACAGTTCTCCTGACCACACTGCATTTGCTGAAGCTCCCCTATTCCACAACTTGATCCCTTTGTGAGTTTTTTGGTATTGTAACATTTATTTATTGTTGTGTGTGAGTGTGTGAGTGTGCATGACATGGGTACATGCTGTGGTGTCCATGAGGAAATCAGGACAACTAAGTGGAGTTGATTTTTTTCCTTCTACCTTTACGTGGGTTCTGGGGACCCAGCTCAGGTTGGGAGGCTTGTGCAGACAATGCTTTTATCCACTGAAGCATCTTGTTACCACCCACCACCCACCAGCCCTGATTTAAGACAAGCTTTTAGTTTACAGCCCAGGCCGGCCTTGAACTCACTGCATTCACTCCTCCTGCATTGGCCTGTCAGGTGCTGGAATTATATACATGAGCCTCCAGCTCTCTCCATGATGTTGACACAGCGTGGGCGGTCAGCCACCTGGCTATGTACAGACTTGGGATTTGGAGTGGGAAGAAAATAGGATGGAGATGAAGTCCATGGAAAAGATGCCACAAGAGAGGAACATTGGAACTTAAGTTTTCAGCCTCACAATGCCAAGCCACAGACCTATTTTCCCCAGAGGAACTGTGCATTGTCCCTGTCTATCTCAGTCCAAAGGGACTCTCCTAAATATCTCCCCAACCCTTTCACGCCCGAGTCACAGCCGTCTCAATGTTCGTCTCTTTCTCTAGACTCACTTGAGAGAGAGTTACCACCTTCTCCACAGTGGCCCAGGTTAACAAGGAGGAGCCGAGAGCTCTCTAGCATCCTCCGGAGCTCTAGTCACGGCCCCTACTAGATGTTTGGTAGAGCATCATTACAGAGATGACCCCTGGACTCCAGCTTTCAGCATTGTGTTCAATGGTGCAGGCCAGATGGATCTGGAGCATGTATTCTGATTTAAGCCGAATTTATCCTTTATTATTTGAAAGACTCTAACAAGTTTGTTTTTTAATCTTTTCCATCAGCACATTCATTATTATTTATTGTTCTTAATACCTTGAGGCTACTTGAAGACAGTCTTAAATTTCAAAGTTGGTAAGTAAACAAATGTTTCCTAACAACATCTTCAGGCAAGCATCCAAAGGTCTCATTTCCAACATGATGTTTGGGTCCCCTTAATTGTCCTTTAGGATTGTGCCTAACCACATTTATAATCACTTCAAAAATAGACTCTTAGACACAAAGTTGCTTCACAATTTATTTGTTCTTCTTAATCACCATGTTCAGACAAAATGAAAAACAAAGACAGAAACAAGTAGGTTAAAATCCGGCATTATTTGAACTCTAAATATACAAAATCCAAGAGGCTGTGTTGAGGATTCCCATGATAGCTGTTCAGAGATCGTTTCTCACTGGTCCTGAGAGGATAAGTATGTTCAGAGGGGCAGTTAGTGGGTTAGGTAGAGAAACACAGGTAGTCTGTATGGTCCTATGGGAATGTCCACGGCTTCCAGTTTTACTCCAGAATCTGCTAGAAACTGAGATGTTTAATGCTGAGATACCTTCTTTTAGAAAAAAAAGATTTATTTTATGTGTATGAATGTTTTGACTGCATGTATGTAAATGCACTGTGTGCATGCCTGGTGCCCATGGAGGCCAGAGGGTGCCAGAAGACCCCCTGAAATGGGAGTTATAGATGATTGTAAACTACCATGTGGGTGTTCCCAAGTCTTCCGCAAGAGCAGCAAGTGCTCCTAGCTCGAGGCAACTCTCTAACCCCTGGAGGTCTTCTTCATTTATCTTGATCATCTGAGACTCCAGAAATGTACTTCTCTCTCTTCCTACTGTGACCAAGAGGAAAGTTGGGAAATAAGGTCAATTGTCAGGATAGGCAAATTATGACAACCGATCCTCAAATCTCAGTAAGTTGACCCAGTACAACTGTACCATTCTTCTCACAGTCCAGCGCACACTTAGAAGAGGAGATGTGTGACACGGGATCACAAAGCCATCTAGTAATTCTGGTACACAGGCTTCTTCCAAACTGTGACCCTGTCATCCACAAGGTTCCCTCCATTCAGCCAGTAGGACAGAAATCCTTCAGAAAATACTGCATAGGAAGCTTTATAATGACAGAGTGAGGAGACTGGTAGCCATTAGCATTTAGTCACAAAAATGTGGCCAGTGGTGCTCAACTTCTAGAGAGGTTAGGAAGGATGGGCTAGAGATATACCCAACTCACACCAGTTTCTGCCACAGAGGATCCCTCAAGGCAAGCATATAGTCTTGTCCTATGTCACCAAAAGTGTACAAAGTAAGTGTGCTACTGTTTTTGATTCAGTCACGCCTAGATCTTCCACTTGGCTCTTAGTTATTTTAGGGAAAAAAAAAATCTGTCCTTCAGCATAGTATCTATCTCATGATTCCCATGAATCAGTTCACATAGGAACTTGCTTGTTTTTACAGAGGCCTCTCTAGAGTCTCCAGATACCTGGACGAAGACGATGTAGAGGTATAGACTGTAAACTGCTCTTGAGCTTGCTCCTTGCCTGCCTTACCTGATGGTTCCTGTGCTAACACTGGCTTGGGATCTGCATGAAGCCACGTAGATTATCTAACAAAACTATCACATAAGACCTATGAGATTATAATTGTGTTATAAGCATTTAAAAAATTACTTTCATACCTGTGTTAGTCCATTGGGGCTGCCATTACAAAACACTGTAAGTTGAGTGGTTTGTACACAGTGGACATTTGTGTCTCACCATTTTGGAAGCAGGAAAACCAGCAGCTTTGGTATCTGCTGAAGGCTGCTTTCTAGTTCATAGATGAAGCCTTCTCACTGGGCCCACATGTGGCCCAAGAGGTGAGAGGGTCCCTTTGGGGACATTCTTTTTTTTTTTTCTATTATCAGCTTGATACAGTACAAATTCTTATCCTAATAGTGAAATGTTTCACTGAAGCTTGCCCAAAGCTTGAGTAAACCCAAAATTTATTATATGCCACAGTCATCCTAGGGTCCCTTTGGGGACATTCTTATGGGCTCTGGGCCTGTGAACTAATCACTTCCTGAGTCCCATTTCTAGATCATTTTAAGGATTAGATTTTGATGTATGAATTTGAGGGAGACATAAACCTTCAGGCCATTGTGACGCCTCTTCAAAAAATATTTTAACAGTGTTTGGAAGGCTCTGATAGGAAGTTTGTGAGTTTGAAGCTGATCTGGACTCCAGAAGCCATACCTTGACTCAAAAAAGAAAAGTTTTTGTTTTTTAATCAATCAGCGTACTTTTTGTAGTTGTCATGGTTCCGTTATTGTCTATAACCTTTCTTCCTGTGTCCCTCATTAACCAGTTTACAAAGGCTATTTCGTAGTCCAGCCGTGTTAGAGACATTATTTCTCCCCATCCACTCCCATTGCGGCTTTAGCTTTCTCAAGTAATGTTGTTCATTTCTTGTACAATGACATGGACTGTGAGCCGACACGGACAGGTCATGGTGCCCACTTTATGTTGGTTAGACTAGACTTTTCTTTTCTAATCAGGTCATACCTTTGTGTGACTTATGGGGTTAAGAGTACAGTCTTCGTGAATGTGTACATTCATTTCTTTATGAATTTAGCCATTCCAAAATATTTATTGATTACCTTTTGTAGACAGTGTGTTAGGTACTGGAGACAGGACAAAGAATAGTAGGTATAAGGTCTTTGTCCCATGGAGCTTATTAGAAAAAACATATTCTAAATAAATAATAATGCTAAATATTAACTATAATTGTTATGCTTATATGGCAAACTTATTTTCTTCCTAAACTTGAATAATATTGAATCATTATTTTTTTCTTTCAATTGAGTCTGTTCCATATAACTAGCTTTTTCCCTTAGAGTAATTATTCATTGCTTCTTCTAATCAGTTAAACCATTCATTCATTCATTCATTCATTCATTCAATCAATATAAAACTACTTATCAAGATCTTTGCTAAGTTTTCAGAATACAAACATGAAATGACAAGAATTCCATCTTCAAGAAGAGTCACAGTATGGATTTCCCGTACTGTTTTCTGGTTGCTGTGCCAGGGTTTCCTGACCGAAGAGACTTAAGGAAGGAAGGGTTTGTCTGACTGACAGTTCAAGGGTTAGTCCATCATGGCGGAGGAGGAATGGTAGCAGAGGCATGAGGCAGCAGGTTGATCGCATCTGCAGTCAGGAATGGCAACGGTGTGTTTGTGTTCTCCTGTCTAATTCTGCTGCTCCTTGACACCGGCTGGTGGGATGGTGCTGCCCACATTTAGGGCAGATCTCCCACTTTAGTTAAACCTTTCTGGAAACATCATCAGAGACATGTCCAGAAATTTGTCTCCTGGATAATTCTAAATTTAGTCAAGTTGACAGTGAGGATTAATTATCACACATGTCCATAATGCTAACACTTGGATGGCAGAGGCAGGAGGATTACAAGTTTAAAGCTACATAGTGAGTTCCAGACTAGCCTGGGCTACCTAGAGAACCTGATTTAAGAAAGGATGGAGGGAGGGAGGGGAAGAAGGAGGAAGGAAGAAAGGGAGTCACAGCCTATCTGGTTAACAGACTGTCCTGCAAGTCACACAGAACGGTGTGACCAATGTCATAATGGAGAAAGGTACACAGCATGGTGGGACTAGGAAAGTGAGGGCCTCCACCTGTCCAAACAAGGAAATGTCTGAAGGAAGCAGCACGTGGACCTGTGTTTGAGGGGAATGAGCCTTTCCTCAGGACACGAGGCAGGAACGGCTTGAGATGTGTTCTCCTCCCCACTCCCGAAGTATGACATGGAAAGGGAAGATGGAAAGGAGCCTAACCAAATTGTCAATTTCCCACACTCGGCGAGGCTGGGAGGTCAGGTCTCACTAAAGGAGTGTGAGCAGAAATGGTGTGTTGCATCATGTCCTCGCCAGGGTTGTCGTGAACTGGGAATGAAGAACTCGGAAGCTTTAAGGATGGCAGAGCTGTAAAACGGAAGGAACCTGGAGGGACCGTTACAGAATACAGAAACTGCCTTCTGTTTTGTTAATCCTGGTACATTACAGCTTGCTTGTTATAGCAGCGAGCTCTGCTATTATTAGTACAAGACATCCAAGCAGAGAGAGCAGTGTAAGCAAGCAGTTGGAAGGGTGTCTGACACATGGCGCATGCTCAGTATTACACCACAGGCATTGTGAGGAAGCAGAAACAGTGCAGTGGTGCCAGAGCGTGAAGTGGGTGGGTGATTGGTAGGAGTGAGGGTGGTATGGCGGGATAGATAGCTATGTCCTGATCACCAGGAACCTGAACACCATCCTGGAGAATGTACCTTTAATCAAGTGCAAGGGAAGCCGCTGAGGAGTGTAAAAAGGAGAGTGGCGTGGCTTTTGGAATAGTAGAATCTCTGTGAAACACTCTAGAACCTGCCTGGATTTTCATCCAACGAAAGGTTCTGATCCAAAGAGGAACAACAACAAGATTTTAGAACCAGGAAGCAGCGTAGTCTGGTCAAGTCTCTTTAACAAATCAGGCCCGGAAGTTCCTTTGCCAAGATCCCCCAGCTAACCGCTGGCAGAGCTGGGCCTGGAAGGAGAACTGCCTTGTCACCAGCCCTACAGGCCGCTCCTCCCACTGTGCCACAGCGCTCGCTCCGAAGCAGTGGAGACCAGCTGCTGTGCCTGCGTTTTCGGTTCCCTAATGAAGACGTTAGGGATTTGGAGGCAGGGTATTTTCCATGGAAGGCCATCTTTTCTCTAATTCCTCATCTGGCCTGAACCACTATTTTGGAAAAGTGCCATTTTTCAACATCAGATTTCCCTGGGGGACAATCGGGGATGTGCTTAGTGGCCTGCAGGGTGCCCTTGTACTTTCTGAGTTTTTGTTGGGAAGATGAGAGGAAAGTAGCAGTGGTTTGAGATCCTGTAAACACTGCCTCGTCCCTTGGCAGCTGGGTATCTGCTGGCTCACTGAAAAGGACTGTGGTTCAGCTGGCCCACTGACCACCTTTAGGGGTCAGAGTCAAACGTCTTCTTCACTTGTCTGTTTAAAAGGTCAGCCAGCTAAATTACACTATCATTTTCTGTTCATCAGCTCACTGCCTCTGGCTTTTATGTATGGTTAGATTAATCCATTATTTGTTTAAATTATTTTCAGTCATATGCAGTAGGACATATATTTGTTTTCAATGGCAAGCCGGAGTTAAGGGACCGCCATCCTGATGCCAGCCTCAGAGAAAAGTGACACGTGGTCTGATGTAAGTAGGATGGGCTGGTACTGAACTGTTTCACAGCTGGGGAGCCAGAGCTCAGGCTGAGGAGCAAATTGAGGAAACAGGAACATAATTGGTCAAGGCCTCAGACAGACAAGTGTGTCTCACACTGAATCCCAGTACTCCGCGAGGTGGAGGATCACCATGAGTTAGCGTCTAGCCTGAGCTACATCGTGAATTCCAGGCCAGCCTAGGCTACAGAGTAAGATTCTGTCTCAAAGGGGGGAAAATGTCTCTGAGATGTTAGGGGGAAATATAGTTCTTAAATGTTTAGTGTTTTCTAATCTATACTTTTATAACCATTGTCTTCTTGTCTTTCCCTGGCATTGTCTTTGCCCTCCGGGCTTGTTGCTCAGTTGAAAGCGTGGTTGGTTGGTAATGAAGGTGTGGCATGATGAAGTATTAAGGAACATAGATAGGGTTGTTGTCTCGGTCCCTGAGAAGTGCATCAGTGGCCAAAGACAAGCTCTTAAGCACTAAGAAGTGTTTGGTCTTTCAGATTAGACAGATGCTTGCCACTCACTAACTTTGAGACCTTAGGCACATTTCTTAATTTATCTGAGTGTTTGTTTCCTTATTTGTGATGGGGAAAATAACCCCTGTGGTTGTGAGGTGAGATGGTTATCTTGACTGGCAACTCGGTTGGTTGAGAGATGCCCAAAAGATGAGAAAAGCAAGCCTCTGGGGATGTTGGTGAGGGAGTTTCCAGAGGCGGTTTAGATGAGGAGGGTGCCGACCAAATCTAATAGTTTCACCCACTGAGGCTTCCATTCTGAATGGATTATTAAGTGGTGGAACTATGGGAGGTGGCGCCTTGTTGGGAAAAGGGAGTTGCTGTGGATGTGCCTTTGAAGGTCCTAGCCGCGTCCTGTTATGGCTCTCTGCTTCCTGGCTGTTACGAGGTGATCAAGTTTTCTTCTCCACCTTCTTCCTCTGTGATGTTCTGCCTCACCAGGCCCAGAAACAAGGGAATCAGTCGAGCATGAGCTGAGCCCTTTGAAACTGCAAGCGAACACGCCATTCTTTGCCCAAGTGGTTTCTTGGGTGGTGTGTCACAGCGATGAGAATGCTCATACGAAACCATTAAATGCACCAGCACATGTAAAGTCCCCTCTAAAGAGTGAACAGATAAAGAACAAAACTTCTTTCTTAGTCAGTTCCAGTTGTGATAAGGACGTGTCAAAGACCAAGTGTATAGCCGGGTGGCGGTGACACACGCCTTTAAACCCAGTACTTGGGAGGCAGAGCCAGGCGGATCTCTGTGAGTTCGAGGCCAGCCTGGTCTTACAGAGTGAGATCCAGGAAAGGCACCAAAACTACACAGAGAAACCCTGTCTTGGAAAAAAAAAAAAAACATAAATAAATAAATAAATAAATAAATAAATAAATAAATAAATAAAAGACCAGGTGTGTAATAAACATATTCTTGTTTCTCAAAATTGCAACCTTTAGAAGTTCAAATCAAGGTACTAGCACAGTCGGGGTCTGGTGAGGGTCCATACAGAACCTTCCAGGACACTAAATGCTGGCTTCCCATGATACCTTTTCATGGAATGAAAGAGTGAGAAAGTTTCCTATAGAGCCTTTTTTTTTTCAGGGCACAAACCCCACTCATTAGGGCTCTGCTCTCACAACGTAACCACTTGCGTGGACCCAGTCTCCTAACACCGTCTGTGGTGGTGTGAGTGAGAATGTTTCCTATAGGCTCACATATTTGAACACTTGGCACCAAGTTGGTGGTGCTGTCCGGAGAGGTTACAGGGCTTTTAGGCGGTGGAAGAAGTATATCATTGGGGGTAGACGTTGGGATTTAGAGCCTCGCGCCTTTTCCTGTTCCTTCCCCTTCTTTCCTGTGTGTGGATATGACATGATCAGCCAGCTTCCTGCTCCTATGTCCATGCCATGCCTTCCCAACCATAATGCGCTCTTTCTCCCTCGGGAACCAAAAGCCAAAAGAAACTCTTCCTTAAGTTGCTTTTTGTCTTGATATTTTATCACAGCAACAAAAAGTAACTGGCAATCTATCCCTTGGCTGGGGGAAATAAGGGTGGCGTGAGAGTAGCATATCCACCCATAGGTTTGGGAGGGAGCTGTTATTCAGCTCACACCAACCTTGATGACTGACAGAGATTCACCGTGAGATCAATAGGAATGCCGTGTTTCACTGCCAGGTAGCCAAGCTCCATCACAAGTAACATTTGATCAAGAAAGGCTTGTGCAAGCTGAGGTTGGAAGCTGGGTTAGGAAGAGGATTGTGCTTTGGCGAAGAGCTAAGTGATAGTCTTACTGTGAGCAGACAGATACGAGAGGAAGGAAGTTGGAGGTGGGCTAAGCATGGCCTGTGTGTTCTTCAGCATGGCGTCAGTCTGATGCAGCTACTCATCTACAAGAGGAAGAACAAGAAGGAAGGTGGGAGGAGCCAGGAGAGTCACCGCAGAGAAGAAAACTCCGGAAGCAGTTCTCCCAGCATTTCCCCCGCCCCTGCGCCCTTTGTTTCCTGCTTATGACTTTGCAGCCACTCTGCTCGTGGAAACCAGAGGTGCCAGGGCAGCGGGGGTACGAAAGGGTTGGGAGCAAGGTGTATGGAAAGGGAGAAAAGGTTGTGTTGGTCATTGGTTAAGAAAAGCATAGACAACTTGAATCTGGAAAGCAGAGTGTAAGTTCAGAAGCAGAGCTCAGAGGTCTGAAGGGAGGAGGAACTGTCAGAGACCTACTCCAAATAGGAGTTGGAATCCCCAGTCATGGAAGCAGGGAGACGGGGCCACAGGTTTCAGATGGCTTTGGAGCTGACTTAGGAGATCTGGAGCCTGTATCTCTTGGAGATGGCTC
Source organism: Peromyscus melanophrys (assembly GCA_902168415.1). NCBI lineage: Eukaryota > Metazoa > Chordata > Mammalia > Rodentia > Cricetidae > Peromyscus > Peromyscus melanophrys. The sequence continues at coordinate 22,721 of CABHPR010134522.1, read as the reverse complement.
TCATCTGTGGCACTGGGTTCTATTACACTCTGCTCCAGCTTCCAATCTTTAAAACATAAGCCTATTTTGTGATCATAAAGCTCACACATGCTCAACATGAAAAATTCAGAAATGCAGAGGAATATAAAGACGAAATGACCTGTAATCTCACCGCACGGGAAAGCTAATGTTAGCATCGACTGTGAGTCTAGTCAGCCTTCCTCCTATGCATATGATTACATACATAAGGTGATTCTGTCTATACGGTTTAATTTTGCATGCTGATTTTTTTTACTTAAATGATAATATAATCATTTCCCCATGTTATTAAGAGTTCTCTGTAATTAAGCATCATTTAAAATGACATTTTCCCCTGGTTTTAAGCACATCTGGACCAATTTCTACCAATTAATGAAAATCCCTAGAGAGACCTTTTTTGGGGCTGGTGAATAGGGTATTCCCAAAGGTGAGGGCTTCCCAGGGGCCTGTGAATGATAACCACTGTGAAGGACTTCCTCTCTCAAAGATTTCTCCTGTTACCAACCACTGATGCCAGGGAGGATCAGAGGATGACAGCCAGCACCTTTACTGTGAAAAGCAAAAATAGCCTAAGCCTGTGCATGTGTGAAGCCTGGGTTTACCTCCAGCACTGGGGGAAGAATGATATGCCTTTGCTGTCTACACATCACTGTTTGATACTTGAAAGAACCACTGTGTTAGTCCAGAGGGCTGCCATAACAAAACTCCACAGACTGGGTAGTTTAAATAACTGCAGTTCGTCATGGTTCTAGAAGCTGCTAGCACAAGACCAATGTGTCAACAAGTTTGGTTTCTGATTGAGTTTTTTCCTTAGGCTGCATACAACTACCTTCTTGCTGAATCCCCACATGGTCTCTCCTGATTTGTTTATTTGGGGGTGCTGGGAGTCTGACCCGGGTCCCTGAACTTGTAAGTCAAGTGCTTTACCATCAAGCTCAGCCCTGGCCCTGAATATCCTCGTGTTGGGTGAGACCCCACCCTAAGGCCTTCATTTTAACTATACTATCTCTTGAAAGCCCTTATCTGCAAATACTGTTGTTTTCTGAGATAGTGGGGGTTAGGACTTCCACATGCATTAGCTTGGGGGTACATAAGTCGGCCTTAACCACAGTTCTTCAGGAGTACTTAGGGGCTCTAGGTTTAAGGAACTGCAGCCATGATACCTGCTGGTAAACAAACACTCACCTCCCAGAAAACAGTGCCATCAGCACTGACAGTCACCATTGTCAGGAATCTGCACTTTCCCGGCATCCAACAAGTCACCAGCTGCGCAGGCACCAATTGCCTGAAAGACAGGAGGCCTCAGTCCTCCAGGAAATTCATGAAATTGCTCTGGGACTGTGGCCCAGGAGGGCAAGGAAGGATCTGCCGAGGTCTGAGGGAAGAGTCCTCTAAAGACGTTCTCTTGAAAGCCAGGCTGCTCAAAGGGTGCCTTTATTGCAGTTTTGTGTGTATTTTTCTGTATCTAGACTCTAGTGCTCGGCATCTTTTTATATGTGGTCATTTATTATGGAGAATTTGCAGTTGCATCTCAAAGGTTTTTTTTTTTTTTTTTTTTTTTTTTTTTTGCTCCCTACCCAAAAGGACATTCTGAAATTTAAAAGTGAGGCCCCTTCAGGCATTCACCCCCCCCACCACCAAATTCTAAAACTTTTGAAGACAACTACAGTAGGTTGTATTCCCTTTTTCGAAACAGTCCAAGTTTCTTACCCATGTACCCCGCAGTCCCAGCCGATGGAATGCAGGTGGTAGAAGCAAGCTGCCTCCATGTGGGGCAGTTTCGTTCATCCTCCTTCTTTTCCCTCTCCGTGCTTTAGATCACATCTGCTTCCTCCGTGCTGGCCTCAGCCTGAAGACAATCGGGGCGCCGCCGCCACCGCAGCAGACTCCTGATGGACAAGAGGCGTGAGTGACTCCTCAGCTGCTGTTGTAAGCCGCGGAGGTTTTCAGGGTCACCTGTTCCTGGAGCATAACCATAATTTTCCTGATGGATTTGCCACTCCAACCTATCATTCTTCCACAAAAGTCAGTAGAAGATGGCTTTCTGAGACTCTGCCTGACTTTTAATGAGAGTGCCTGCGAAGGTCCAAGCCTCAGCGTGGGTGCTGACTGGTAGGTAAAGTCACTCGCCATCTGCGTGACCTGCTTCCACACATCACCGCACCCCTCACCTGCTTCACAGTCCTGCTTCACTGGCTTCATACCCCGGCTCTTTGAAGCCAACTAGGAAGGTCAAACATCAAGTGGCTATTGTATTTGTACTGAATGGGCATTCACTAAGTTCTTGTGAACTACTGAACATGTGGGGGGAAGTTATTACATTATTATCAATAATAGATCTGCCCATTCTTTCTTTTACTTGAGGAGCATTGTTATTTAGTATTCTTCTCTTTCTTTTTCCTTCATTGCTTTCTTTATAACCGAGGTAATCCCAATAATAATTACAGCTATTGGTCTGGGATGTAACTCAATGGTAGAGAATATTTTTAGGTACATTGTACCATACACTCAATTTCCAGACCCCCAAGCTCCCTCGAAGAAAGGAAAAATGTAATAACTATAGCTATTATTTATTGACGTCATTTAAAGAAAAACCAAACCTTAGGGGCCTAGACTGCAAAGCTTGTCCACCCTCCAAGAAGGGACCCAACCATTCATTTTCCAGTGAGAATAGCTCATTTCAGGTGACTGTTATCATCATGTGGACCGTCTTAATCACAGGTGAAGGGTGGTGCTGGAGATCGTGACAATAGTGACTCTTCACATTTATTGAATGTCTGTAATGAGCTGGGTCTTTGTACCCACTGTTACTAGGGCTGAGTGTGAGTGTTATTATGCTGTTTTGTCACTAGAAAATGAAGATTTAGGGATTAAGGAAGCCTGGTGATTAGCCACCCTCCGTTCATGCTCCACACAGCAAACATTACTGAGTGCTTATGGCGTGTCCGGCACCGCCACTGAGATAGTGGCGGCGAGAACTAACTCAGGGAATGTCCCCGTTCTCACGGAGCTTGTTCTCCGGGGAGAGAGACCAACAAGGCACCAGTAAACGAAAAGACAAGATGGTTTCAGGTAGCGACTAATGCTACAAGGAAGAGAAGATGGGGTTACTGACCATCGCATTAGCCACTTTTCTATTGCTGTAAAAACCCACCATGACCAAGGCATCTTAAAAAAGAAAGCGTTTAATTGGCCTTTACGGTTTCCAAGGATTGGAGTCCATAATGGTGCAACAAAGGCTTGGTAGCAGGTAGAGCTAACTCAGAGCTCACATCTTGGCCTGCAAGCAGGAAGCAGAGAACACACTGGGAATGGCACCAGTTTTTGAAACCTCAAAGCCTACCCCCAGCGACATACTTCCTTCAGCAAGGCCACACCTCCTAATCCTCCCCAAATAGCCCCCAACTAAGAAGCAAATATTCAAGTACCCAAGATTTATGGGGGACATCTCATTTAAGCCACCACAATAATGATAAACAGGAATGGGGACAATCACCCAATGGATGAAGAAGGAGGAAGGAGACCTAATAATGAGAAGCTGACGGTAATGGTTTGAATGAGAATGTCCCTAGAGGCTCAGCTATTTGAATACTTGGTCCCCAAAGCTGGCGGCACTGCTAGGGTAGGTTTAAGGGGGTGTGGCCTTGCTGGAGGAAGTATGTCACTGGGTGTGTGGGGGTGTGTGTGTGAGATTTCAAAGCCACACACCATTCCCAGTTTGTGCTCTCTGCTTCCTGCTTATAGTTGGAGATAGGAGCTCTCAGCTGTTCCTGCATCCATGCTGGCCATCTGCTACTATGATTCCCTCATAGGATTCGTATCACTTTGTAACTGCAAACCCAAGGAAACTGTCTTCTATGAGTTACCTTGGTCATAGTGTTTTATCATAGCAATAGAAAAGTAGCTAATACCATGACAGTACAAATACTTAGTGAAACAGCAAATGCTAAGGTCCCAAGGGAAAGGAACTTGATATATTCAGCAACAGTAACTGAACTAGAATGCAAATCTGGGTTATCTGGTTTTTACTTCTTCTATAGCTATTGAGGTACTATTTTACATACTGTAAAAGCTACCTATTTATTTAAATATATAGCTCATTGTTTTAGAAGTAGGTCAGCTGGTACGTCCATCTCAACTATCCAATTCAAGAAAATTTCTGGTACCCCCTTAAGAAGCCTGTAGCCACAGATGTCATAACTCATTCCTAATTCCTACTCTCAGGGAACCACTAATCTACTGTCTGCCTCTCAGGATTTGCACATCGTGAATATATTACATGACTGGATCCTAATGTGTGATCTTTTGTGACCAGTTTCTTTCATTTAGCATAGTGTTTTCATGGTTCCCCCATACTGTAGCACTTACCAGTATGTATGTCTGTTTTTACATGGTTATAACAGATTTTGTTTATCTGTTCTTCAGTTTATAAACATGGGTTGCTTTTACTTTTTGTCCATTATACATAATGCCGTTATGAACATTTATGCACAAGTATTTGTACATAATACAAACATACACATTTTTATTTCTCTTGGTATAGTTATGTCTAGGAAAGAATTGCCCAGTAGCTGTGTAGTTCAGCATTTTGAAGAACAGTCACGTAGGTTTTCAAAGTCACATATCATTCTACATACTCAGTAGCATTATATGAAGGTTTCAGTTTCTTGACATTCTTACTAACCATGGGCATTCTTGTGGGTGTGAAGATTGTGTCTGGGGTTTTGACTTGGGTTTTCCTAATGATTAATGGTGCTGACCATCTGTCTGCATGCATGGGGGCCATTTGTATCTATTTTTCTGATAAATGCTTATTCAGATTTCTTGCTGATACTTTCATTTTTTTTTCCCCCCTGAGGCAAGGTTTCTCTGTATACCAGACCAGGCTGGCCTTGAACTCACAGAGATCTCCCTGCCTCTGCCTCCCAAGTGCTGGTATTAAAGGCATGTGCCACCACTGCCTGGATCATTGGGTTATTTTTTTATAATAGAGTTTTGATAGGTTTTATGCACTCTGGATATAAGGTCCTTGTCGGATGCCTGCAAGGCTTATCTTTCCTTCTATAATTTGCCCTTTTCTTTTCTTTTTTCTTTTTTCTTTCCTTTTTTGGTTTTTCGAGACAGGGTTTCTTTGTGTAGCTTTGGAGCCTGTCCTAGAACTCACTCTGTCACCCAGGCTGGCCTTGAACTCATAGAGATCCACCTGCTTCTGCCTCCTGAGTGCTGGGATTAAAGCGTGTGCCACCACGCCTGGCCCCGCCCTTTTATTTTCTTGATGGTGTCCTTTGAAACACAAAAGTTTTTTAAAATTATTCTTTGTATGTATATATGTGGGAATATACCATGGCGCACACATGGAGGTCAGAGGACAACTTTTGGGAATTAGTTCTCTTTGTCCACTGTGCATGGGTTCTGAGGATTGAAGTGAGGTCATTAGGCTTATACACCAAGTCTGTTTATTTTTGCCCCCCTGAGTTATCTCACTGGACCATGAAACAGAAATTTTTTTTACTTTTAAAATCCATTGGTCTATTTTTTTAAACTTTCGACACTTTGGTTTTGGATTTCCTTTTTGCAAGATTTTGCAAAGATTTTCGCAGACTCGCTTGCACCTTTGTTCTAGGAGATGTTTATTTATTTGGCTGTGGATGGAGCCCAGGGCCTCCCACGTGCTAGACACGTGTTCTACCATTGAGTTGTATCTCTGTCCCAGGAAGAATTTTTACTTTTTACGCCAGACATAGTAGCACACACCTGTAATCTCAGCACTCAGAAAGCAGAGACAGGAGGATCACCACAAGTTCAGATCTGGTCTGTCCCACATAGCAAGTTCCAAGCCAGCCAGGCTACAGGCTACATAGTAAGACCCTGTATTAAAAAAATAATCATAATAAGTAAGTAAGTAAATAAATAAATAAATAAAATAGAGCCGGACACGCCTTTAATCCCAGCTCTCGGGAGGCAGAGCCAGGCGGATCTCTGTGATTTTGAGGCCAGCCTGGGCTACAGAGTGAGATCCAGGACAGGCACCAAAACTACACAGAGAAACTCTGTCTCAAAAAAACAAAACAAAAAAACAACAACAACAAAAAAAAACAGAAAAGAAAGAAAGAAAAGAAAAAGAAAAAATAGAAAGAAAAAATGTATAGTTTTAATTCTTACATTTAGGTCAATGATTCACTGTGAATTAGTAATTTATTAATTTTTAATTAGAGTACAAAATAATGAGTTTCACTGTGACATTTTCACACATGCATACTGTACTTTTCATAGTATGTGGGGGGGGGGGAGTATAGTGCAGAGAGCCCCGCTTTACTCTTTTGCATGTAGATAATTAGCTGTCCCAGCACCATTTTTTTGAAAAATAGTTTTAGCTGAGCCCACACCACAAATCCTATAATCCCAGCTAATTGGGAGGCTGAGGCAGGAGAATTGCAAGGTCAAGACCAGCCCAGGATACAGAATGAGCTCACAGCCAGCATGGATAATTTATTAAGACCTCATGTCCAAATAGACAGTGAGAGCTGAGGAACAAGGGAACAGCTCAGCGGTAGAGTGCTTACCTAGTGTATATGAGGTACAGACCCCAGTGCCAAAGCCAAACAAACAAGCAAAACCCAACACATTTCCCCCGTTAAGTTGTTTTGGCACCTTCTCTAAAATTGACTGCAATGTGATGGTTTATCTCGGTACCATCAGTTTTTTGCTGGTTTCTATAGGTACTCTCATACCTTATGTCAGATTATGTAGGTTTTGAAACTGGGAAATACTCATCTTCCATCTTTGTTCTTTTTCAAGGTTATTGTGCCTATTCTGAGCTATACTTCCATACGACTTTTATAACCAGCTTGTCAATTTCTGTGAAATAAAAGATGTTGAAATTTTGATAGGAATTGCAGCGGATATCATTGCTAGCTTATAAAAATACAATTGATTTTGCACATTTATTTCATATCTTTACCTTATTTCTGAACTTGATGTACTCTTCACTATGATTCATTGCTACTTACTCACTGAGGCACCGTGTTAGACGCTATAGAAAATACAAAAATGGTCTAAGATGCTTATAGCACCGGTTAAACTTACTGGGTTAAACAGTAGCCATGTTAGGAACAAACAGGAAGTGCGTAATTGCCAAATGAGTATTACAGAAAGTTAGAATTAGGAAAAGACAATTCAAGGCTGGAGAATCCTGGAAGAGACTGAGTAGGAAGGATGTGAGGGAGGGTTCAAGACTTGCTGTGCCCTCCTTCCCTTCTCTCTGCCTCCCTTTCTTCTTTCTTTTTTTGCTTTATTTTCTCCTGCCCAGTTTCTTTGAAAACACTGATAGCACCTAACCAGAGATGGCTGCCATTCCTTAAAACTGGCTGATCATCAGAATTTCTTGGAAAGCCTTTTAAAATATAGATGCCAGTCTCCCCGACACAGAGCTGCTGTGTCATGTTCTCAGATAATGGGGCACAGACAACTGCATTAACGTTTTTATCTGATTTTCTGCCAACGTTGGGAATTTCTGGGTATGGTTATAATTATATCCACATGCGGTCCAGCATCTTTCCTCATCCCACTGTACCTCTGATTCTTTTTAGGACACTCAAGTCCAGAAGGTCACAAGGGCACCTGGATAAGTGAGCCTGTATGACTTCTCCACTAACGAAAGCCACATAGATCGCACACGTTTCTAAGAGGGTTCATTAGTGTCTATGTTTATGGAGATGATTCAATATATAAACACACATTTAGCCGGGTGGTGGTGGTGCACGCCTATAATCCCAGCACTTGGGAGGCAGAGTGAGATCCAGGACAGGCTGCAAAGCTACACAGAGAAACCCTGTCTCAAAAACAAACAAACAAACAAAACCAAACATTCATCTCTCATAAGTAAGAATTCTAAGGACCTCATCAGAACCTTTTGCTGTACTGGCTATGATCCTCAGAATCACTTGTAGAGTATATATCCACTATCCAGGAATCTTTTTGAAATTTTATTTCTTTATTTATTAGACAGGGATTATCATGTAACTCTGGCTGGTCTGGAGCTCACTATGTAGACCAGACTGGCCTTTAACTCACAGAGATCCATTTAACTCTGCCTTCTAAGTGCTAGGATGAAATGTGTGTGCTACAACTCCATAACTCCTCACACACACACACACACACACACACACACACACACACACACACACACACACACGTCTATATATCCATATCTGCATATATAGTTTGTTTTGTTTTGTTTTTGTTTTTGCTTTTGTTTTTCTAGACAGGGTTTCTTTTTGCAGCCCTGGCTGTCCTGGAACTCACTCTGTAGACCAGGTTTGGCCTTGAATTCGGAGATCTACCTGCCTTTGCCTCCCTAGTGCCCTTTTAATATTTTTAAATGAAGAAAGTATCTGGTTTTCAAAGTCCTTTGCATCTCAACTTTCCCCAGAAGCAACCAATTTCTTAAAGATGCTTTAAACTACACAAAATACTAGACTGGAGTGTCAAGCATGTATGTAAGTAGCATACATATTTTCCTACAGCCTTTTTCTCACCATCATGACTTTGAGATTTATGTATATGATGCTAATAGAACTAATCTGTTCTTTATAACACGGTAATTTTATACTATGGAGAACTGAAAGACTATTACCCTGTTGCATAATTACTTTAGACTCTAGTCTCCCATAAGTAGAAATTCATCAGGTCAATAGTTTTGTTGTTGGTTTGTCTTGGGTTTTTTTTATTTATTTATTTTTTTATTTATTTATTTTTTTTGAGATTTTGGGTTTTCATGTCACCTGAGACACATGTAGGAATTTGGAGTATAAATTGGGGTGGACATTGCCAGGAAATGGATATGCACTTTTGACTTTACCAGATTGCTTTCGAGGTTACTCTGCACAGGAGCTGAACCAATTTTTTTCTCTCATCAATGATTTACGAGAATGTCTCTTGCTCCACATTGAGAACCAATACCATTAAGTTTTTAAAGTCAATATCATGCTGGAGAGATGGCTCAGTGGGCAAAGGAGCTTGCCACCAAGCCTAACAACCTGAGTTTGATGCCCCAGACACACATAGCTAGAAGAGAGGACCGACTTCCTCGAGTTGTCCTCTGACCTCTACACTTGTGCTGTGGCCCACACACACTAAATAAGTAAATATATGTAAAATGTTTTTAAAGTATTAGGAAGTAAGCATCTACCTGGGCCTTACTCTTGGGTTCCAGTAGGGTAGCTTAAGAATATGCCTGGGAATAGGCTTCGGATGATTTTGAAGGCCTGAGGTCCTCTCTGCTCTGAATAGGCATCTGTACAGCCATCTTACACATTGACACATGAGTGTCAGTGACTTTTACGCCACTGTGACAATAACATACCTGACTGACGGCATCAACTTAGGGGAGGAGAGTTTTATGTTGGTTCCTGGTTTCAGGCAACATGTTCTATGATGGAGGGGAGACCATGGCATTGCGGTTGGCTGGTCTTTTTGAAGATTATTCACATTGTGGCTGACCAGGAAGCAGTGAACTCAATAGGAAAGGGAGCTAGGCTGTAACCTTCAAAACCCCACCCTCAATGACTCACCTCTGCCAGTCACAGTTCGACAATCCCACAGAACAGCGCCACCAGCTGGCACCAAGTGTTAACACATGACCCACGAGAGCTGGTTCACATTGAAACTGTCATTGTGAAATTTCTCTGGGTTTGGTTAGACACATCCATGTTGGCTGTGCTCGGATCATTTAAGAAAGAAAGTGTGCTCAACAAAGCTTGCAGATCTGTTTTTCTTTGTTTTTCCCTTTTCAGTTATATTTTTTCAAACTGACGCAGGTGGTGTAGAAATTGCAATCCTCCTGCCTCGGCAGTTCAAGAGCTAGAATTATGGTTGTGCAGCACCAGGCCCTGCACTGCAGATGCAGTTGAACAAGACAGTAGGATGTGATTTACCAGTCCTCTGGGTGGTACTTAAAGCCCTACCTCTGCCAGCTACGCTGAATGGAGGTGGTCCCTTTCTGGAAGCTCTACTAGATACGCGTCAATGCTTAGGGCAGGGTGCATGTCAGAGATGCCTGCCAGCCCGCTGGGTGATGTCACTGTGTGGCTTTTTCAAAGCCCTGAGGAATCTGAGAGGCAAGTGAGAGGAATGATGCATGAAAACAAAAGGCAGTGGAAAGAGTGACCAGCCAGCAGGCTCCGGCAGGCTAGAACGCTCTGTCCTTGTTATTACTGCTTCATGAAAATGCCGCGGGCCTTCTGGCAGGGTCTGCAAGGTAGAGGCTTCCTGGGAAAAACAAGGAAGAGGGATGCAGAGTGGGAGGCTAGGATGCTGTTTCCCACTTCCCTGCTTCCCCATGGGTGTACCACGGGGAGAATGGGGACCCCTGTGCCCTTCGTAGGTGTCTGCTGGCCTTTCCTCTGTCCTGGCTGCTTTCCCGAGAGGTTTTTTCCTCCCACTCGGAAGCAGCTAGCTCTGGTCTCAGAGGCCTAGCAGGGCTTGTCTGGGAGGGAGGCTGGGTGGTGCCTGCTCTCCTAGAGGGATCTGAAGGTCAGCAAAGGGAGGAAGTAGGGCCCTCATTCCTGGTACGGGCATGCTTGTCACAAAGCGGTGTCTGTGTGGGGTGTCATTCCCTCCTGCTTTCTTCTGAGCTCAGAGGACCTGTGGCAACATTCTAGGGCAGCCTCGGTTCAGTTTTCAGAGAAAAGGAAGGGAAGAGCGTCCATTTCTACTCCTTGGGTGAATTCTGGACTCACCAGAAGTCAACCTCCACAATCCCTCCTCAGAGTGTCCTTTCTTTGTCCTATAAAATACCTGATTTCAAAGAAGGGACTTAGCCCACATTCTCTTTTTGTTTTAAAAAGTGGTTATGAGGACAATGAGTAAAAATAGGCCTTTGCGGATACAATAGGACTGAACAGGGTGTGGTTTGCTTGGCAACGGCACAGGCAGTTGTTTCTTTTGGTCTTGGAATGCTACAGACTTTGCCTCTGCCTGATGAAATCCTAAATAACCAGCTTCAAAGGGGCTCCTCGGGAGTGAGACTCCCGTCTCTAGAGTTAATCATTCCCTTCTTTCTGACCCCCTCACATTTCACTGTTATGAAAAGCATTCATTAGGCCGGTGTGTGTGTGTGTGTGTGTGTGTGTGTGTGTGTGTGTGTGTGTGTGAAGGGCTTGCTGCACAAGCGTGAGGACCTGAGTTTGAATCTCCAGTGACCCACATAGAAAGTTGCCCTGATGGTGTGCACCTATAATCCCAGCACTGAAGAAGCAGAGACAGGAAGATCCCTGGGACTTGCCAGTCTAGCTCTGGGACCAGCGAGACCCTGTCACACACATACATAAACACACACACACACACACACACACACACACGCACGCACGCACGCACGCGCACACACGAGTGCGCACAAGCATTCATCATATTTTGTGATAATTGCTTCCTTGCCATTGTGCCTTATTGCATTTCCTCAGCATCTATAGACTGTATTTTGGCATCATAGTTCTTTAATAAATGTTTATTATATGAGTCATAGTTCCTTGGTGCTTGTATTTCAGACTCAGGTTTTTCTTTTTGTTTGCTTGCTTATTTGCTGATTTTTTTTTTCCCAGTGCCCAGGGGCAGGTAGAATGCCCAGGGCCTCAAACACACCAGGCGACTTCTCTACCGTCATGCTGTACCCCCAGCCCACTTCTGTTTCCTAATCCCTGGCCTCTTCTTCCTTGGGGTGAACCACTGGCAGTTTTGGTTCAGTGTGGAATAGAGGGCTCACTCAAATGAAATGTAATTTTTTTTCCTGAGGAATTGTTCTAGTAGGAATAAGTGTTTCAGATCTATCATTTCTGTTACAGGTACAGGAATTGTTTTCAGGAAATACTGCCATCATCACCTCCGAGAGGCAAGTTAGTGGTTGTTATTTTCCATTTATGGATGGGCAAATGGAAGGCTTCTTTCTCATTTACCAATTACTCCGCTCAAAGAAATGTCTGAGGAGTTTTATGGGCTCCCAAGGTATGAAAGACAGGTTCTCACTCTGAAGAAGGTCATACTCCTGTTTGAATGAAGAGACGTTTGCACGTGACCGCAGCTGTGATTCAGGAGCCTAGGATGTGAAGTACGGGAAGGGTCCTAGCAGATATTCCAAATGGACTATGAAAGGTGAAAGAGCGTCGTCCAGCCCCCAGGAGTGTGGGTGTCAGCGGGCCCTTTGAGACGAAGAGAGTCTGTGCTGTTTGCTGTTCATTTGGCCTCTGTCGGTTTCTTGCGACTGCTGTAACAGATTAGTACAAACTGGTTGACTTAAAACAACAGAGTTGGATTTTCTCACAGTTCTAGAGGCCCCAAGTCTGAAATGAAGGTTTGGGCAGGGTCAGCATCTCTTGAGGCTTGAGGGGAGGGGAGCTAATCTGTCCCTCGCTTCTTCCACTTACTGATAGCCTCAGACTTTCTTTGGCTCCTGGCCACTCCAGTTCAAGCTGTTTCTGTGGTCACATGGCCTCCTTGTCTACTGTGGTACAATTCCCCTGCTGCTACTCCCTTGTAAGAATGTGTGTGGTTGCACTGAGGACCCACCCAGAAATGTGGGATGAGCCTCTTCTCTCATGACCCTCAATTGCAGTCTTATCTTTTGTCACAGGATGTCACAGAATCCCTTGGGTTCTGGAGATAGGCAGTAGACATTTATGGGGGGTCGAGGGGAGGAAGCCACCATGCTATTCTCTGCCCTGGGCTGTATTAGATAACCTGTTATTCCCATGCTATACCACCTGGGCCCGATTGCCCTCTGGCTAACCCTTGGGCTTCTCTCTTCTTTCTTTAGCAGGGTGCTTGTGATGCTCTCGGGAAAACCATGTTCTCAACAGTTCCTGTTCTTTCAGGCTTCCATTCCCCCTTCTCTGCAGCCCTGGCTTCTTCCACTGCTAACCCTGAGTGCCTAACACCCTAACCGCCCATCGCTCTGCCTCCTGTCATGTGAAAATGTCCGAACCACCTTGTTTTCAAAGTCTCGGTTGACTGTGTCTTCAGGTTCCTGCCATGATCTGGGTTGATAGAACTCTCAAGAGGTGACATTTTCATTTCTAGAACAGAGCTAAACTCAGGGTACCACGAGCTAAGTTGAAGCAATGACCAGTGGGCACTGGATCTGGCATACAGCTCAGCTGTCCCTGTGGGCCCTCCGGTAGTGAAGTGCTGTTTCTGGACCCTACTAATGTCTTGCTGTCGTGCCTCGTACCTCTGGTGGCCTTGCTTCATGGTACTTTCTATTATTTTTTTTTCTGCCTCTCAGCCTCTATTACCCAATGGTGTCTGCTGCCCCCTGACCATGGCTGTCCTCTTTCATGTACCATTTAGGTTCTGCCCACAACAACAGCTGACTCCCTTGAGTACATCTCATACCCTGTTCCTTAAAGGGGTCTAACTGGCTTGGTCAACAACAGTTTACAGAAGACCTGGAGTGCCAGGCTTTTTGTTGTTACAGAGACGCCAGAGAGTGGTTTTAGGAGGATCTCTGGGCATCATTTTCCGAACAATGAGAGTTACTAAAGGTTTTTGAACATGGTGGAGCAAGATAAAATTAGTCTTAGGACTACTCACTTGCTGGCAATAGTCAGTGTGAAAACAAAGATAAATTAAAAAGCAACTCTAATAGTCTAAATGAGAATAATGGGGACCCAAACCTGGGCAAGGGGAAGGCTCCTGTGAGACACTCAGGAAAGGAGGAATGCAAGAGCGAGGCCAGTTTGAGTTCCTGGCTTTGAATTTTTCGTTTCTTTTTTTTTTTTTTGCACCGAGGACTCTTTCAATAGTTTTCCTTTCTTTTCAAACAAACTGTGCACCTTTATGGGAAATACGCAAATATCACTAGGTGTACCGATAATGACAGTATGATTTTGAAAGATTTGTATTTCTCTCTCTCTCTCTCTCTCTCTCTCTCTCTCTCTCTCTCTCTCTCT
>CABHPR010134521.1:0-15065 GCA_902168415.1 Peromyscus melanophrys | reverse complement strand
GTGTGTGTGTGTGTGTGTGTGTGTGTGTGTGTGTGTGTGTGTGTGTGACTCAAATACAGAAAGAAAATGTCTGTTAAGATTTATGAACTGAATTTCCAAAAATAATACTTCTACTGTACAGGCTTATCAGTTTCATGTATTAACCATATTGTGGTGTGTGTTCAAAAACAAGAAGGTTCCTAGAATTACATTTGCTACTCAACCAAGAGTCCCTTGTATTTTTACTGTCAGAAGCACAAAATGGGAGCTGCATGATCCAGGTGAGATGGGTAAGAGAACAACTTTTCATTTCACATGTTTTCTTCTTTCTCTCTTAACGTTTTGATAGTAACTTGTTTCATAAACATCTATGCAAAAAATTCTTACTCTTTTAAAAACCTTCGCATGGGGATAGCTTGGAGTAAGAAGTGTTTGCTGGATTGTCTCAGATCTGAGATGGTCATTTGTTTGCAAATCTATCTACTCTTCGCTGATAGGGCAATATTTAACTTACCTGGTGACATCATTACCTTAATGTCCACCTGGAAAAAAAAATATATATATATATATATATATATATGTGTGTGTATATATATGTGTGTGTGTGTGTGTGTGTGTGTGTGTGTGTGTGTGTATGTGTATCCACCAGCTTATACAATCTTTATATTTATCAACTTGAAATGAAACTTAACTGTTGTTACCATTCATTTTTTGTTTTGTATTGTCTGAAACTTAGTTTGAAACCCATTTTCTGGAATGATAAAGAAAATCTGGAAGCAACTAATTTATAGAAGTGTGTAACCCTCTAATTCATGAAAGCACATTAGTGTCAAGGTAGAGCCAAGAAGGATCAGTCACTTTTCTCATTTCAGTAAAATGGCAGAGGCAGGGCTGGAGAGGTGGCTCAGAGGTTAAGAGCACTGGCTGCTCTTCCAGAGGTCCTGAGTTCAATTTCCAGCAACCACATGGTGGCTCACAACCATCCATAATGAGATCTGGTGCCTCTTCTGGCCTGCAAGGATACATGCAGATAGAACACTGCATACATAATAAATAAATCAATCTTAAAAAAAAATATGGCAGAGGCAAACGAAGGAAGGAAGGGCTCATTTGGCTCAAGGTTTAGAGAGGGTATACTCCATTATGGAGGGGAAGGCATAGCAGGAGGAAGTAGTGGTGAGACATAAGGGCATTTCATGTCTGCAATGAGGAAGCAGAGATAGAAGACGCTGCTGCTCTACTCCATGTATCCATTTAATTTAGTCTGGGACCACAACCACAGAGAGACTGTCAGCCGTATTCAGAAGAGTTTTCCTACCTCTCTGGAAAGACCCTCACAGATACAAAGCCCGAACTGTGTCTCCTGGATGATTCTAAACCCCACCAAAGTGGTCAGCAATATTAGATGCTCCACGTCCCTAAAGGCCTGTTAGGCTCTTCAGTTACTGGACACGGAGGAATCTGGAATCGTCATTTGGAGATACTTGTTGTTTCCTGGTTTATTAATAGAGCCTTGTGTGTCTTGAGCAAGTGACTATGAAGTAAATTCACTTGGCACATCTTTAGAAGGCAGGAAATCCTTTTTAACTTCTGTTTTCATGATCTAATAAACCCACCTCCTAAATGGTCAACATTTTGACACTGACATTGTGGGAATGGTAGAACATCAGTATATGAATCTGGGGGCGGGGTGGAAATAGACAATCAAAATTAGTCACAAGAAGACAAGAAGACCATCCTAGACTTGTCTCCACTCCTTGTTACTCAATCATGGGGACAACATACATAGTTTAGGAATCCTGATTTATTCTTGTTGAAATATTGCCAATCCTGTGACCACTAAAGTATTTTCCTAAACCAATCAGCTGTACAAAAGTTCAGTTGTTTAACACTAATTGCAAGGTTTTGGACACACTGATCATTCTCACCATAAGTACAATACTTTTTATTATTCATATACCTGCTTGCTTTGAGACCATGGTGTTGTTTACCTTTCCAGTTTGATGTTAGCAGGAGAATATTAACGACTGTTAGTAGACTAAGAGTTCTCCAGCTGGAACTCATAGCAACACAACCTCTTATCAGGTACTCAAGCTGCCTCATCAGCATAAGGACAAACTGTACTCAGAGGTGTCTTGCTTTGACTTCGTTGGGTAATTTATACTGCCAGTGTGGATGGTGATTTAAGCAAGGGACTTAGAAATCTCTCATGAAGGAAGAATTTTATCTTCCATGTAAAACCAGAATTATTTTTTTTCTAAAAAGCAATCTGTGTAATTCTTAATCTGCTCACAAAGTCTACTGAGTTTTTGTTTCATTCTAGTGTATGTGTGTTCTAACTCTATATGTATTAGAATTCATATACCTTGTCAAATTTCAGCGACAGGCAAGTTATTGCATGACTAAAATTGTTCCACTGATCTTTTATGTAAGAAATATAATTTATGAAATGAAAATGAGATTGAATCCCCTTTAGCATTATTTGTGTCTAAGCATGTCTAGGAAAATACATAAATATATTCCTATTATTTATGGCTGTGTAAGTACCATCATTGAAAACCATTACCTTTATAGTCTCAAACGTCTTGTAATAAGTCCTTCATAAGTTCTACAGTTTCCGCTTATAAGATAAATATATGTAGATGAAAGAGTGTCGAGATACATAGATAGTGTTTGGTAAGATAAATAAGAAGAATATCCTGTTAAAGGATACATCCCACATAACACATCTGCCATCAAAGCAACAAAAGTTAGCAAGTGTTGATAATGAGAGGAGATTATCAACCCTTTCAAAGGACGAGTGGGAATGCACAATGGCAAAGTCTGTATGGAAAACAGGAAGATATTAATCAAAAATTTAAACTGAACTCCCTTGTGGTTCAATAACTCTATTTTGTGTATATATTCATAATAATTAAAATCGGAGTCTCAAACGGAAATCTGTACCTTTTTCTTTAGTGCAGAATTATTCACAATTTTCAAAATATGGAAGCAATCCCAAGATCCATTGAATGTTGAGGAGATGAAGAAAATGCCAGGAACACACATGTACATAGATGAATATAATTCAGGACAGGAAAAATGTCATTATTTGTAATAATGCAGGTTAAATTTGAGGAAATTATCCTAAGAAAAACAAATCAGTGACAGAAGGGCAATCACAAGAGAGCTGTATGAGTTATTTAAAGCAACCAGTTTCATGGATAGTGTATACTGAGGGTTTGAGGCAAAGTAATGGAGTTGTCTCCTTCAATTTATGTGCCAGAGATGTGCTATACCTAACAGAACTATAGTTAACAGTGCAGAATTTGCACATTTTTATGAAAACAGATTTCATGGGTGTTTCTCTCTCTCTCTCTCTCTCTCTCTCTCTCTCTCTCTCTCTCTCTCTCCCTCTCTCTCTCTTTCACACACACACACACACACACACACACACACACACACACACACTTACAGAACATTTGTACAAAGAAACACAAGAAAAACTGTAAGGGTTAAACAAGGGTTTATTTAGGTCCTTTGTTGTTTAGATGTTGGTGGTGGTTTGTGCATAAGGCCAAACTCATCAAAATTCAAACATTGGATATGAAGATTTTATATTGGTAATGCCTCAGTAAGCATTTAAAGAGAAAAAGGTTCATTTGGAAAACAAAGTAGATCCTACTGTAAAGCATTTGAGATTCAAGAGTTTATTAAAATTAAAACACAATAAATTTTGCACAAATGGGTTGAGAATCCATATCGTAGAAAATGGATAATGTCTACAGAGTAGAAAAACATGCAAAGGATCAGCCATTCACTCTTGCTGCTAAATGAACCAAATATATAAAAATAAGTAATTTAATATCGTAATACATAGGAATGTAAATCAATAGTACAATGACAAACCAATGAAAATGTGGGGTGGCTGTGAATAAAAAGAGAGAAATTAAAATAGTCAAGAGAATGCAGAGATATCACAAATCTTTTCAACTGCTGATCAGAAATTAAAATGATAAATCTAGTTTGGATAACATCTTGGAATGTTTTTAAAGGACAAAGTAAAATTCCCCAGTTACAGTGCCAAGAAAACCTAAATCCACATACAAATTGACCTCAAAATAGTTTTACAGCCCTTTTCATGACAACCCAAAGTGGAAACCTTCATGCAATTGTTTCAACTGGTACCCAGATACATAAATATATACAGTAGTGAGTAATGATGCATTAATACCGTCATACCTAGGCACAAAGGTCGTTGAAAAATTCTTAAACTTGGGAATATTCTGAATGAAAAAGTCAGTCAGAGAAAACTGCATACCATACAACTCCTTTCAAATGAATTATCCAGAATGGGCAGCTCTAGAGGGACAGAACATAGATTAGTGATTGCTAAGGGCTAGCAGTAGAAGAGAGGGAACCGCTGGCTATAACTTATAAAACTTTAGGAGGGGTAATGAAGTGAGTCTAAATAGATTCTGCCAATATAATTGTGCCCAACGATAATTCTGTTATAATCATAGATTGGTGCCTCGCCCAGTTGTCATGAGAGAAGCTTTATCCAGCAACTGATATAAACAAATGTAGACCCACAGCCAAACATTAGGTGTTCAGGGAATCCTGCAGAACAGGGGGATAAAGAATTGTAGGAGTCAGAGGAGTCAAGGACACCACAAGAAAACCCACAAAATCAACTTAACTAGAATCATAGGGGCTCGCAGAGACTAAGCTGACAACCAGGTAGCCTGCATAGGCCTGACCTAGGCATTTTGCATATATGTTACAGTTGTGTAACGCTGTGTGTAGCTTGGTCCTCTTGTGGAACTCCTAAGAGTGGGAGCAGGGGCTGTCTGACTCTTTTACTGGCTTTTAGGATTCTACTCCTTATATTGGATTGCCTAGCCCAATCTTAATATATGGGGAGGTACCTAGTCTTACTGCAACTTGATATGCTATGTTTTGTTGATAGCCATGGGAGACCTGCTCTTTCCTGAACAGAAACAGAGGTGGATTGGATTAGGGTGTCTGAGTAGGGACTGGGAGGGGAGGAGGGAGGGGAAACTGCAGCCTGGATGTAATAGATAGATTGTGGAGTGCTAGCATATCTTTGTCAATGTACCTAAAATGTATAATGGTATGGGAGCATACAATTGTATGGATGAAATAAAATTCAAGAGAATTATAGCTCAATTAATCTCTGAGTAAGTAACTAGTTTTTTTTTTTCTTTGAGTTCTGTCACGGTTTTTCAGTAATCTGGAGAGTATGTGACTTTTGAACATGTGAAATATAGAATACAGCATCAGGCAAAATGGCTTCTCATGTTATAGTCTTTCTGTGTGTTTCATTCTGGCATGGCTTTTCCTTGATGTTCTACTTTTAACCTTTGGTAATCAGTATGAAAACATATATATTCAATGGGCAAATTTTATCATTCTTAGCATGATTCACAATATGTACCCTTGCCATTTAATAATGTATACGATGTGTAGAATTTTGGAAATAGAATCTTTTAAAAATAGAATGCAGTCAAACATTACAGCAGTTTCTGAGATATGCAACAGTGAAATATTTTATTCAAACTTTAAAAAGCTTAAGCTGAAAGTTTAATGAAGACATAGTTAGGCTCATATTTCTTTTCGAGTTCTCTGACATTATAGCCCTTCTGCTTTCGGCATTAAATTCCAGCGTTGCTGCCTGGATCTTGCTAAACTCACCTTCAATTGTTTGTCCTCTCCCTCCCCGCCAGATGAATGCAGGAAGAGCAGCTCTGAAAGCCCTCTTGAGATTTCTCATGAGAAGGATCTGGAGATGAAAAGGACTCCTGTTGTTCCATAATTCTTTCTTCCCCCTTTTAAAAAGAGTTTGGTAACTGTTAAAGTAAAACTTCACTGCATTTTTGTGGAAGACCAATGAATCTGATCATTTTCTCTCACCCCTTTGTGGCTCCATGTTCTCCGACGACATGCAGAAGGTGAGTTAAATTGTCTTTAAAGACATTTAACTTTAATCTATCAGGCTTTACTTGAAAGAAAAGGCATTAGATGGTGGAAAGAAAGTTCTAGGGAGAATACACATGCTAGACACCCTCGACAATTTTTAAATATAATTTCACAAACGAAGAAGGTTATCCAGACATTAGTGGATAATTAACGTAGAAGGTGCCACTTGCATAGAATAATCTTCTCCTTGCAAGCCACCTAAGTGCTATTCAGCGTACATGTAGCCAGCAGAATAGGGACCACAGGCAGCTAAGAATGAATCACAGAAGAAAGCAATTTGCTTTAATAAATGAGCTTAACTTACAGAGTCAGAGGACTTCCTCATGTTTAACATCTGATAGTAAAAGCAAGCTTCCGTATGTGCTTGCTTATGTATATATCTAAAATTACAGTCCAAAAGTGAATGTGGCCTATCTTTGTCCACATTTTGTAAGTAACATACTTGTAATCATCCAGCCAAATTTGTAAAGAAATCATCTCAGCATTACCAGAGTTTTATAGATATGTGGACTTGGCTAAGTTATCCAACCTCCTCCAGCATATCCCTGTATTCTATATATTGATAACAATTTTAATCATACCCTTGTTTTATAAAGTTTGGATAGAAAGTCTTTAGAAAAAGAGCTATCAGATATCTATACATTGATTATCTTGCCCAGGAAAAAAATAGGTAAGTACATCAGTTTTTACAAATAAAACAAGAACATGTGTGATCTGTAAATTCAGTTTAACTAGTACAGATTGAAAGACTTGATGACAAACTAATTGGGTAGTGAAGAGTAGATTACATAATATATACATGAGTAAACAATCAGACCAATGCACTAAAGTTAAACAAAACTTTAAAGACAATTTAACTCATAATCCATGGCTTTGAGGAGTCATAATGAAAGAGATATACATTTCTTGTCCAAGTTAGTCAAAGGTTATTCTCTGTAAGGATCCCCATTTTATGTTTGATGAGATTTCATCACCTTGTTCATCATATAGTAGTGACAAAAAAATTAGTACAAGTGCATCAGTATGGATAAGTGAGACAGCTGATTAGCTTGAGCTGTTTGAGAGGCCCCCAGGCAGTGGGACCTGGACCTGTCCTTAGTGCATGGGCTGGCTGTTTGGAGCCTGGGGCCTATGCTGAGACACTTTGCTCAGCCTGAGTGAAAGGGAGGAGGGGACTGGACCTGCCTGGACTGAATCTACCAGGCTGAGCTGAATCCCCAGGGGAGTCCCTGCCCTGGAGGAGATGGGAATGGGGGGGTAGGATGGGGGGAGGGGGGGCAGGTGGAGGGAGAACAGGGGAATCCATGGCTGATATGTAAAATTAAATTAAATTATAAAATAAAAAATAAAAATAAAATAAAAAAAACAAGTGCATCAGTAACTTTTGAGAGCTGACTGAAACTGGAATTTAGATAAGTCTGCAAACTGTTTTATTTTGGAATAGAATAACAAAAGAATAAAAGAATCTATGATCTTCACTTTTATGTAATGTTATAATATACATATGGAAAAATTCAAATGTAACTGAACAAGTTGATTATTTTACCAGTCAGATGTCTCCAGATTAAACAAGAAAAACTTATTTCATGGTAGTAGCCGCATAATTTATTCTTGAAAAATCATTTTCACCCAGGTAGCAAAGATGAGGGAAAGCTGACAGGATTTGAACCCAGCTATCACTCAGGCCGAGAACCAAGGCTATAAGTTAGCCCACCCCAGCATCTACTGAAGCTATGAACTACTGGAGTTTGTGAAGAGGGTGGTTCTGCACATCCAAAGCTACAGGATTTCAATGAAACAGGACTAGAGGAGTCACATTGAAAGCCCATTATTTTTAGAATAGGAGAAGCTAGAGGCTTCGAATCAGACCAATGACTCATTATAATGAACATTTATAAGTAAAGAAGAAAGGACTAAAGGGTATACTGTAGGACTCACTGGGATACACTACAGGTTTATCTTTATTTATTTATTTATTTTTATGGAGAGGAGATTGCAAGGGCAGAGGGCAGAAGTGAAGGGACATGGAGATGAGTGGGATTGCAATACATGATGTGAAATCCACACAGTATCAATAAAAAGTTAAAAAAAAACATTTTAATGGCACAACTTCTAGAACTATGAATTAAATTAATTTTGTCTATATTTAATTGTCCCACGAATGTAATTATATAAGTTGCACATTTAAAGGAGTTGGTTTACACATGTATGTTCTCATGGGCTTATGTTTTTTGAACTGTTAAACATATCTATCTCTTTGTGTGATGTTTTAGGTTGTACATTTTCAATATGATGATATTTCACTTTATAAGCATATCACAATTTGTTCATCCATTTAGATGTTTGTGAGCTTTGGGATTTTATCATTTATAGTTATCATTGACAAATACTGTATCAATGTGAATCTTTAGGTGAACATTTCTATGTGCTTCCTACCAGCATCAGACTCTGTCTTACACTTGATGCCATTATTTGGCTTTAGTAGATATATTCAGATTTAGAAAGTTAAAATTGTTACTTACATTCTTAGCAATAGAAGAGATGGCTTCTCTTTGATCTTGTTTATCATATTACTTTCCATCTAGTCCAATTTTGTGCTCCAGAAGTGGACAGATGTGATATGCCAGTTATTATTTGCAATTTCCTCTGACAAGGTGTGATAGCCTTTGATATGCTTTCAGGCATTATGACATCCTCTTTGTGACCTGTCTGTTCAAGGAACTTGCTCAACTTTATATTAAGTGTTTTATTTCTTGGTTTAATAGGAGGGATTAATTATAATCCCTGAATTTTGCTATATATAAATATATCATGAATATTTTTTTTTAGGGTAGGTCAAACTTGAAGCCTTCAACTGCACAGATGAAGTACATCCATGTATCTGTGAAACATTTTCTATATACAAAGTGTAGTGATGTGTTAGTTACAAATTCTTCTTTTATAGAGACTTCTATGTTGTGGAATATTACTTCATGATGTAAAGATGTGTTACATTTTTTTCCAGGTTGCAGAATATTATTTTCACTGTGTAAAGGTGTGTTACTTTTTTAAGCTGCATTTGTTTATTGATGTAAGGATATATTGCTTTTGTTTTATCTTGCCTGCCTAAGGCACTTGATTGCTCTGATAAAAGCTGAATGGTCAATGGCCTGGCAGGAGAGAGAGAGGCAGGCCTGGCAGGTAGAGAGAATAAGCAGGAGGAGAAATCTAGGGTTGAGAGAGAATAAGGAGGCGAGAACAAGAGAGAAAGAGAGGAACACTCCTGGCGTCAGAAACTGCCAGACAGACAAACATGAGAAGCAGTGAAAGTAAGATATGTAGAGGGAAAGAAAGGTAAAAAGCCACAAGGCAAAGCATAGTTGAAAAGAAGCAAGTTAAGTTATAAGAGCTAGTGGGACAAGCACAAAATAAGGCTGAGCCATCATAACTAATAAGAAGTTCCCATGTCATGATTTAGGAGCTGGTTGCTGGCCCAAAAGAAAAAGCCTGCTACACTTCTAGAATACTGTTTTAGCCAAAATGAAGATAATGTGGGAACCATAGGGGAAGGAGTTACACTGCTTTAAGCATGTCTTTACAGGAGGTTGTGATCTAAACACTATCATGATTTAAATGAATGGTTTTTATTAGTACACATGAATGCAATTATAATACATTTATCTGAAAATACAATGTAATAAAATATTCATCTGTACGATGTAATTCTTCTACAGTTATATATAAGATCCTAGACCTGAGGTCTAAATACAGAAGCTATTGGTGACACACAAAATTAGAGAACATGTTTATTGCTTGAGTTCTGAATGTTAAATATTATGAAGTTTTCAAGAAACGCAAAGAATACACAAGAAGAGACCTTGCCTGTGGGGCACACCTATCACTATAACATCCATATGGTGAGTTGGTAGTGAAAAAAAAAAAAGAAAGAGAAAGAAAACTAAGTAGATCCTATATCTTAATTTGACATGAGTAGCTAGGCAAATTTTCTGAAAGTCACAACCAACCCACACAGTGTTGTTTCCCCTCAGTATAGCATAGAGGCAGGATAACAGTAAGACAAATACTATAAGCATTTCCTTCCTGAGGCAATTCGTTCCAAAGAACAGCTTTCCCGGAACCACAAGGAAACAGTGTTCAGAAAATCAGCCCTTCAGAAACCACCCAACGCTTCTTCCTGCAGTCTAAATGTTATAAAACACCTTTTCCTTAATTGAATCGTGGTTTCCTGGTTTGGGGAAGTTAGGCTATTTAATTTTCAAATTTGAAATCATTTATAGTCTGTAATTAGTAGGTCCTCTGCATAAACTAGACAGTTGTGTAGCTTGGTCTGTTTAAGGGGCCCCAGGCAGTTGGATCAGGGTCTATCCCTGGTGCATGAGCTGGCATTTTGGAGGCCATTACCTGTGATAGGACACCTTGCTCACCCTTGATACAGTGGGGAGGGGCTTAAACATGCCTCAGCTGAATGTACCAGGTTTGCTGACTCCCCATAGGAGGCCTTACCTTTTTGGAGGATGGGATGGCAGGTGGTTTGTGGAGGGGAACGCTTGGGGGGTAGTGGGAGGAGGGATGAGAGGGGGATCTGTGGTTGGTATATAAACTGAATAAAATATTTCTTAATAAAGAATAAAAAGAAGTTAAGCACATAGAAAATTTCATGTTTGAATTTTTGAGTTTGCTCTTAATAATGAATATTAATTTAATTCAACACAGGATTTCCATAGTTAACTTGTCTTTGTTGCCTAACAGAAGACTCTGGCTTGGGGTAGTGGAGATGGTAGAATTGTAAAACATACAATATTTGACACTACACAGCTAGATCTAGTGCACTTTTTTAGACTCAAAATCTTATATACTATGAGAGGAGGATTCTGGTTGCCAAAAACAAAAACAAAAACACATAGGAGTTGCATTTTAAGATAGTGAACAACTGCAACTGTGAGAGGTATATTTTGGAGTGTCAAAGGCATAATGGTCCCCTAGATCCCCAGGGAGAATTAGATTTGCAGTTTCAATAATTCCATAGCTATCAGAGAACTGAAATCAGCCACTGAGAAAAAAACAAGTAGGGTCCCAGTCTGAGGAAACAGGATCAGCTGAGGAACTGGCAAGGTGAGGTAGCTGTGGCTTGTTCTGCTTCTCTGACCTCAGATAAGTTTATTAGCATGCACAATATTTCGGGGAACACAATACCACCACATTGCCTAACTCATTGGTGGGAACAGAAGTACATAGGATTTGAGATAAGACTCAGAAAATATGATCACATTATAGGTCTTAAATCACAAATATATATTCTGCATTTACATATGGGTAAAGGTATATATCTATATGTGTGTAGATAGATAGATAGATAGATAGATAGATAGATAGATAGATAGATATGGATACTGTATTATTTTTCATTTCCTAGTACTGAGATAAAATACTCTGCCTGAAATAACTGGTAGGACAAAAGTTTATTTGGTTCACAATACCATATCACAGGTCATCCTTGCAAGAAATCCAGTCAGTAGTAACCAAAAACAACTGGTCAAAATCACATCTAGTCAAGATCAGAGATTTGAATTAATGCAACCATGCTAGTACTCAGCTAACTTTCTTCATACTTGCACAATCCAGGATGCTCTGAACAGGAAATGGTGTCGCCCACAGTGGATGAGTCTTCCTACTAATCAAAATAATCCCTCACATACATTTTCATGAGTCAATCTAATGGGCAATTTCTCACTGAGACCTCCTCCCAGCGTAATTCTAGATTGTATCATAATAACAATTAAAACTAAGAGTCACAGATATTCTCTCCAAGGAAGTGCCCATGTGCTAAATATGTGAGACTCAAGGTAATTTGAGGAGGATCTTTAAAAGGATGAAGCTAATCTGAATACTTATATCACTGGGGTCATGCCCTTACACTGATTGTATGACTATATTGTGGTGGTATTGTGTTCCCCAAAATATTGTGCACCCTAATATACTTATCTGGGGTCAGAGAACAGAACAGCCACTAGATAGACATAGAGGCCAGAAAATGGTGGCACACACACCTTTAATCATAGCCATCTGGAGACATGGATCTCTGTGAGTTCAAGGCCACACTGGAAATAGCCAGGCAAGGTGACTCACACCTTTAATCCCAAGAAGTGAGCCTTTAATCCCAGGAAGTGAGGGCAGAGAGCAGAAAGGTTTAAGGCGTGAAGACCAGAAACTAGAAGCTTTTAGCTGGTTAAGCTTTCAGGCTTTCAAGAAGCAGTTCAGCTGAGAGGCTTCCAGTCTGAGGAAACAAGATCAGCTGAGATGTTGACCAGGTGAGGTTAGCTGTGGCTTGTTCTGTCTCTCTGATCTTCCAGCGTTCACTCCAATACCTGGCTTCAAGCTTGTTTTATTAATAAGACCTTTTAAGATTCATGCTACACTATATTCTCTTTTGTATTTGCTCCCTGGTTTCTGATGACAGTAAGATCCTCTGACATGTACTCTTTCCATAGTCATGCACTGTAATTGCTAGAAACTCAGAAAATGGGGCTCCTGGACCTTGTACTGGAGCTTCCAGAACAGTGAGCAAAATAAACACTTCCTTTAAATAAGTTATGTCTGTAATGTTTTATTTCTGTCCCTCAAAGATCACTTATGTAATTTCCATGGCTTGTTTGATCAAAATTTATGTCATGTTGAAGTCTCACATTGTCTACCTTCAAGTTAATTAAAGATGCACTAGCATATATAGAAAGCATTAATAAAATACTGAATTTGAGTATTATGAGTTCCCTAATCCTGCAACATGTTCCACATTTCTCTAAAGGATAATATATAGTCTCTTTTCTTTCTTATTTTTATTTGAGGAATTTGTATTCATTTTGTACACCAACCTCGGATACCCCTTGTGGGAGCCCACAAAGATTTCTTAGTCAGATCTGAGCTTGTTTTACAGAGCAGGGCTACATTAGGGGATGCCTTGACCACTTGCATGGTCACCAGGTGTCTGGCATGGTCTGCACTTGGCTGTGCTGGGGACAGGTCTTTTGCTCTACCCCTTGGAATTCCTTCAAAGCCCTTTAGCAGAGACAGAAGGGGTTGGCGGGTTTGGACCCAGGCCCTCTCAAGGCTATCCTGTGTTTTCTAACTGTCTCTCTCTCCTCTTATTTCTATCTACATATTCCTCATTTCTCCCTGCTCAGGAGTACCCTGGGGTGGGGAGAGGGAGCTGGTCTCCCTCAACCCCTCTCATCCCTCCTCCCACTACCCTCAGCCTCCCCCCTGACTTACTTCCCCTTCCCTTGTCAAAAAGGGTACAGCTTCCAGTGGGCATTCAATAAAGCCTGGCATATTCAGTTGAGGTAGGTCCAAGCCCCTCCCCCTGCATCAAGGCTGAACAAGGCCTTCCCTCCTAGATAATGGGCTCCAGAAAGCCAGGTCATGTACTAGGGGTAGATCCTGATCCCACTTCCAGGGGCTCCTTAAATAGATCCAGCTACACAACTGCCTCCCATATGTAGAGGGCCTAGTCCTATCCCATGCAGGTCCACAGTTGTTGGTCTGTTGTTCGTGAGTGCCCACAAGCTTGGTTCAATTGTCTCTGTAGATTGCCCATTATGATCCTGACCCTTCTTACTCAAATAATCCCTCTTCCTTTTCTTCAACTGGACTCCTGGAACTTAGCCTGGTGCTTGGCTGTGGATCTCTGTATCTGTTTCTATCAGTTACTGGATGAAGGCTCTATGATGACAGTTAGGGTATTCACCAATCTGATCACCAGTGTTGGCCAGTTCAGCCACCCACTCCACTATTGCTAGTAGTCTAAGCTGGGTTCATCCTTGTATATTTCTGGGAATTTCCCAAGCACTAGGTTTCTCTTTAACCCCATGATGTCTCCATCTATCAAGATATATCTTTCATTGCTCTCCCACTCCATCCCTTCCCCAGCTCATCATTATGTACTTACAAATTTGAAAGTTTGGGTATCATTTGTGTATTTGTGACTTTCCTGGTCAGTGTGTTCTCATGTGATATCATTCAGAACAATATAAAATATCACTTAAATTACTTTCTCAATAATCTGCATTTTGTTTGTTAGGCACAGAGTTAGGGAATTGGGAGAGAAGACAAATTCTCAATATGGTTGTCACTGCTTAGTTACAACAGGATCAGAAATCAGCCTGGAATTATGATTGTTAAGTTAAAGCTTAACCAAAGAAAGGACCTTTTTTTTTCTTTATTAAGAATTTTTTTATTCATTTTACAAACCAATCATAGATTCCCCCCTTCATCCCTCCTTTCACACTCCCCCTAGACTTTCCCCACCAGCTCATCCCCATCCCTTCCTTCAAAATAGTAAGACCTCCCATGGGGATTCAGCAAAGCATGGTATATTCAACTGAGGCAGGTCTAAGTCGTCTCCCCCCGCCCCCCCCCCCCCCCCCCCCCCCCCCGCCACTGCATCAAGGCTGTGTAAGGTGTCCTATCATAGGTAATGGGCTCCAAAAAGCCAGGGATTGCTCAACATCCTTAGTCATCAGGTAAATGCAAATCAAAATGACACTGAGATACCATCTTACACCTGTCAGAATGGCTAAGATCAAAAATACAGTTTGTGGTGGAGAGGATGGGGAGCAAGGGGAATAACCCTCTATGTTGGTGGGAGTGCAAACTTGTACAGCCACTTTGGAAATCAGTATGGCGGTATCTCAGGAAACTGGAAATCAATCTACCTCAAGACCCAATGATACCAATCTTGGGCATATACTCAAGGAATATTTAATCATACCATAAGGATACTTGCTTAACTCTGTTCATAGCAGCATTATTCATCATAGCCAATGAAAGGGCTTAACTTGGACAGTGAACTAAAGGGTTAACTGATGACAATAAAATTGGTAATACTTTTCTGGTCCAAGGTTAACAAAATCTACATGTATGCAAACTCACAATAATAAATGTATTTCACTGTTTCCTATCTTCAACACTTACCTTGATTTGGGGCTACTACAGAACATCCTGTAAAGGACCTCAAAATTAAAACCAATTGTAACTGAATGTGTTTATTTCTTCTTCAGTTGGCTTGAGAAAGTGGCTAACAGTTTTTCAAACCAATGCCTACACCATATTGG
>CABHPR010134520.1:3516-20945 GCA_902168415.1 Peromyscus melanophrys | reverse complement strand
TTTTTTTTTTTTTTTTTTTTTTGGAGACAGGGTTTCTCTGTGTAGCCTTGGCTGTCCTGGAACTCACTCTGCAGACCAGGCTGTCCTGGAACTCACAGAGATCCATCTGCCTCTGCTTCCTAAGTGTTGGGATAAAATGTGTGCACCACCATCACCCAGCTTACTTTTATTTTTACTCATGTCTATGTCTCTCTGTGTGTGTGTGTGTGTGTGTGTGTGTGTGTGTGTGTGTGTGTGTGTGTGTGTGTGAGATTGTATTCTACACGTGTCTAATGAACCAGAAGAGGCTGTCCGATCCCCTGGCACTGTAGCTGCGGGCAGTTGTAAGCTGCCCAGTGTAGGTGCTGGGAACTGAACTCGGAACAGCAGCAAGCGCTCAGAATCACACAGCCATCTCTAGAGTCTTCCCTTTTCTTCTCTCCCTCCCTTTTTAGATAGCGTCTCATGTAGTCCTTGCTGGTCTGGAACTCACTATATAGCGGAGGATGATCTTGAACTTCTGATCCTCCTGCCTCTGCCTTGAGTGCTGGGATTACCGACTGTGCCACAATTCCTGATTTTAGGGAGTGTTGTGGTTGAAATCCAGAACTTCACTAAGCAAGCACACTATCAACTGAGTAACATCACTACCCCTGAATTTCTAACCCTGGAAGCTGCTAAGTTTGTGGTACTCTATTTTGGTGACCTTAGGGACTAACGCAGGACTGTATTCAGGCTTTGGTGCAGGGATTTGGCCCAGGTCCAGAATGGACTGAGAGGATTGTAATAGCAGGTAGCTGTATAAACTGTTGTATAGCCCGTTGAGTCCCTCAGCACTGGCCAGGGAGGGTCCGCCTGGGTCAGGGAGTGTAGAGTATGCACTTGCTTTAGCTCTGCCCTTGGCTTTGAGTTTCCTCCTCTAGAGTGAGTCCCATAGGATCTCAGGAATATATGGTCTTTCTGTGGCTCTCTGCATGGCCACAGGCTGCCAAAGAAAAAGGATTCAATGGCATAAGGGCTCCCTGGTGGCAAGAGCCTCATCTGGTAATTAAATAGGTGAGGTGGGGTGCACAGAATTCAGGTTCTTAGTGACACCTAAAGTCACCAGAGAAGGAGGCTGGTTTCAGATTGATCTGCCTGCAATGACTTCTGAAGGGTCAGATGTCCAGAGAGGGAGCCTTGTGGGAAGGGGCCTGAGGGGCATGTTCCAAGGGGCCTGTCCTAGGTGTCTGAGGCTCTGGGTCCAGGCCACTAGGGGAAAATCTCAGATTCCTGGAGTGGTCCGCCTTAGGAGGCCTGAGTACGTTAGACATGTTTCTGATGACGTCCCAGGAAGGGGAATTCAGGGGAATAGTTGGATTTACTCTAGAGTTGTTGTTTTTTGTTTTTTGGTTTTTTTTTCTTCTTTTCAAGACAGGGTTTCTCTGTGTAACCCTGATTGTCCTGGAACTTACTTTGTAGACCAGGCTGGCCTTGAACTCAGAGCTTTGCTTGCCTCTGCCTCCTGAGTCCTGGGATTAAAGATGTGCACCACCACCCACCGCCCATTGAGCAGAGGTTCTTAACCCATGGGTCTTGACCCATTTGAGGGGTTGAATGAACCTTTCACAGGGGTTGCCCAAGACTATTGGAAAACAGATATTTCATTGTGATTATGATTCCTAAGAGTAGCAAAATTACAGTTATGAAGTAGTAATGAAAATAATTTTAAGGTTGGGGGTCACCACAACATGAGGAACTGTATTAAAGGGTCGCAGCATCAGGAAGGTTGAGAACCACTGCTCTGGAGGCTCTGAGTTTGTCCTGTCCACACAACATCAACATTAGGGTTGTTCCCTTTTGACTCTTCTGACGAGGACTAGTGAGATCGTCTCTACGACCTTCTTGTGATCTTGGGAATTTCAAAGACTTCCCAGCGAAGGTTGGAAGCTTTACTCAGGCTCGCAACTGAATCTCTCCTAAAATCTCCAAACAAAATTGTGTCTCAAACCTACTCTAGATGTTTCTGGCTTGTTGGGAAGACAAATAGGGGAGTGAGTGAGCAAGCCTAGGTATACAGGGTCTCAGGAAGACGATGAAATGTGGGCATGAAAGGTTAGCAAAGGGGGCTGTATTGGTTAGGAACCGTGTGTGAAGACAGGTTAGAAGAGTTTGTACTTAGCCCTGGCTTGTACTTGCTCTCTGGGGGACTTCTAGCACCCTCCCCTTTTTTTTTTCTTCCCTGGACTTGTTTTTTTTTTTTTTTTCATTTGTGAACTAAGAGTTAAACTAATTAATTTATAATTTTTCTTCAGTTCTGGAAGTCTCTATAGTAAAAATAACTATAAGGCTAAAAATCAAGATGTGGGGGTATGGATGTAAGAGCCCAGAAGTGGAACTCTTCCGTCATGGATTTGGGGATATTCTCAGGGGAGAAAGTGGGCAGCAGTTTTTCCTAAGGGTCTATAGACTAGGGTATACTACCTGCCCATTGCTGACCCCAACCTCTGTCTTTGGCTTGACCTTCCTCCTTCATTCACTAGAAACAGACATCGGAATGGGCAGCTTCCATGGCAACTGTGGGTAAGAGCTGCGGAGGCTAGCCTGCTGGCAGAGTGGGCAGCAGTGCTGGTGCTGCTGGCTGCTGCTTGCCTGGTATTCTAGGTATGGTCCTTCCCCTCACCTGAATCGTTTGAGCACAGCTCAGGAGGTGATGAGGAAGGTTGACTGTGGTCGGTTCTACAGGCTGGGGTTTAAGGTCCTTCAAAACTCCGCAAGCATTAGCTCTGATTTCACTTGAGCAGCCCACACAGTTCCTATTAAGCAGGAGCTATCACTGTGCTGGCCCTGTCTCTGAGGCAAAGGCCTCACTCACCATGGTCTACAGGACTGCAGCATTCTTGAAGGGTTTATTATTGTGAAGGGCCCTTACATTTTTTTGTTTGTTTGTTTTGTTTTGCTTTTGGAAGGGCCTTCCATCCATTCTCGGACAGATATAGTTCTTATGATGGATCTGTGTGTTTGTGTGATTTGCACTGGGGGTAAAGTGCAGGCATGGTTACCTCACGTCAGTGACTTCAAGATCTGAAATGCATGGAAGGATTCTGTATAGCCTCAGATGTTTCTAGGTGAGTCAAAGGCTGATGGAATAGTGATCATAGGAATCACCATTAGGCTCATCAGAATGAACTCTTGGCCTCTGGAGAGCTGGTACCTCCAGTTCCTCATGTCCCTGGGCCAGCTGGAGCCTCAAAGACTATCACTACCCCCAACAAATCCTATAGATCCCACCTCAGTTCTTGTGGCTGGAGAGAAGCTCTGAGTAAGGACCTTCTCTGGCCTCTGGGGTGAGCTCCCAGACCCAGAAGGTCCAAAGGAGTAGAGTGAGGGGCAATCTTGTGCCCCTCTTGTCCAGAGCTGGCTCTGTTGCAGCCACTTGGAGTGTTTGGGACTTGATCTTTGCTCTTCTAGGAAACAGTAAGTGTCATACCTACCATTTGTTGGATGCTTTTTAAAAATATTTTTCTTTTATTTATTCTTAGTGTCTTTCACATCATGCATTCTGATCCCACCCATCTCCCATCCCCTAGAACCTGCCCTCTGACCCTGAAACCTCCCTCCCAAAATAAAACAAAATAAAATTTAAGATAAAAAAGGAAAAAAAAAAAAGATAAAGGGAATATCCCATCATGGAAGCCGCAGTGTGACACAGTGAGTCTTGAAGTAAATCCCTTTATCCATGCAGGTGTTCACTGCAAAGAATCACTGGTCTGGTTTGAGGCCCCTAGTCTCGCTACACTATCAACAGTGGGCCCTCACTAGGACTCTTCCTGGACATCCCGTTGCTGCCCTGTGTCATGGGGATCCTGTAGCCCTGGGTCTGCAGGACCACCCCCACCACTGTGCTCCAGCAGATTGTCGAATGCTTTTAAACATCGTTTGATGTTTAAAGTGCTCCAAGGGGCTGGTCAAAGCACGGCAGGATGCTCTGCATTTTTTTTTTTTTTTTTTTTTTTTGAGACAGGGTTTCTCTGTGTAGCTTTGGAGCCTGTTCTGGAACTCGCTCTGTAGCCCAGGCTGGCCTTGAACTCACAGAGATCTGACTGCCTCTGCCTCCTGAGTGCTGGGATTAAAGGCATGTGCCTCCACCACACGGCAATGCACTGCATTTTGTGAGTGTGTCAAGGCTGCTACAGGAGGATTAGGGATAGTACAAGGTCATACAGATGGTGCAACAGCAAAGACCAGAGCCTGGCTCTCTGGATTTCCGAGTACACCCAGAGAGACTGCTCTTTTAGCTTAAGGGTCAGGAACCTTCTTAGCCTGTGAGGTGTGGCCAGGGAAAGATTTGGTTCAGGCCCAGACTAGGAAGATCCAGTTCCCAAGTGCAGAATCAAGCAGACTTCTCCAGCCTCCTTGGTTGGGAAAGAGGTGGCTCTGGTCTCACTGCTCCCTTAGCTGCTGAGCCCCAATGACT
Source organism: Peromyscus melanophrys (assembly GCA_902168415.1). NCBI lineage: Eukaryota > Metazoa > Chordata > Mammalia > Rodentia > Cricetidae > Peromyscus > Peromyscus melanophrys. The sequence continues at coordinate 16,510 of CABHPR010134520.1, read as the reverse complement.
AACCCAAGGCATCTAGGGGGAGTGGCACTCCGTTGGCTCCCACTGGGTATCTCCTTGCTGGTACCCAGAAGTTAAACCATCAGTTCTCCCAGCATCCTTCCCTACAGATTCCAGGGAGATTCAGTTTCTTCAGGCTGGGAGGTGGGGAGCCAGGGGAGCCAGACACGTACCTCGGTCTCAGACTCCACCCTGCGTTCATTCTTTGCCCTGGCCTGAGTCCTTCCAGAGTGAGGACATCACTCCACAATGACTCTTGTGAGGATTTTTGTGCTGACCTCCATAAAAACGGTTCACCAGGGCATTCCTTCCATCAGTTCACTTGGAGGCAGCCTGACTTGATCTTTCTTTCTTTTCTTTTTTTCATTTTTATTTTGAGACAGAGTCTCATGTAGCCCAGGCTGGCCTTAAACTCAATGACCTTGAACTTTTGATTCTCTTGTTTCCTCTTCCCAAGTGCTGGGATTATAGGCATGTGGCATCACATGCAGTTTATGCAGTACTGGAGACTGGACAGGGCTTTGTGTGCTGGGCCAGCACTCTGCCACCTGAGCTACATTCTTTGGAAAGCAGCAGCAGCGTCATGGGTTCTGATGTGTCTCCAGTCACTTTGGAGACACGGCCCATGAGAAGCTGACGTGTGGGCCGAGGGCCACTAACTGGTGGGACCTGGAACTCCTGTGTACCTCAAGGCCAGTGCGCTCCTCATAAAGTGTACAACCAGGAAAGACTTTTCCACTGGCATCTTTATTACTATTGATGGCTCATTTGCATAAATGTATGAGTGACTTTGACCGTCACAGTTTCAGATCAAATGGATGAGAAAGCATGTAGGAAAGTAACTTCAGCCTATCCTTCCTAAGGTTGCTAAGGAGCCAGCACTCGCCTTTAATCCCACACTTGGGAGGCAGAGGCAGGTGAATCTCTGAGTTCAAAGTCAGCCTGATTTACAAAGTAAGTTCAGGTTGACTAGGGATACATAGTGAGACCCTGTCCCCACCTCCACCTCCAAAGTCCTAAAGAGACAATCTGCAATGGAATTTACATTGAGGTGAGCTCAAAACAGATAAATAAACAAAAAATCTCTTGGGTTTTGAGATTTGTTCTTTCGACTTCCATTTTCAACTTTGGGACAGAACTCCTTGTTACTTTGTACTGAGGAAGACTTAGTGTTGAGGGTCTTAGGCCTTGGTATTATCTAGAATTACCTTATAAAACACAGCTATGCCGGGCGTTGGTGGCGCACGCCTTTAATCCCAGCACTTGGAAGGCAGAGCCAGGTGGATCTCTGTGAGTTCAAGGCCAGCCTGGGCTACCAAGTGAGTTCCAGGAAAGGTGCAAAGCTACACAGAGAAACCCTGTCTCGAAAAACCAAAAAAAAAAAAAAAACAAAAAACAAAAAAACACAGCTACATACTGGCCCAACCCCAGAGCCTTGGATTCAGTGCTTGAAAAGCTTTGTAGGTGTGATGACACCATTCCCAGGCAGAACTCCGCAGGAATGGCTTGTGGGACAAACGCCTTATGTTTCCTGTGTCTGTTTCCTCAGTTCAAGAGAGACTGATAGCCTTGCCTTTGCTGCCTGAGAGGGCTGTGAGGAGGATCAAAGAATAAGAACTCAAAAGTGTCTGAGACCCGGAGGGCAAGACGGGATCTAGTGCAGAGCTTTGCACCCATAGATCAGCAAAGTGAAAGAAAAAAAAAAAAAGCCACACAGGAATAGAAAGGCAGGGAGTCCCCTCTAGATAGTGGGCAGATAGATTCAGAGAGCTAAGGAATATGGAGGAGGCCCTGCCTCTAGCCTACTTCACCTTCCCTCTCCCCTTAGGAACTTCCTGGAACACAAGTAGGTAAACCACTGAGGTAGAGTGAGAACACTAGGCCAGAGACAGGCTCTGTCCCAGCCTGACCTTGTCCTCTGGCCAACCTTTAAGCCCCTCCCTGGCCAAAGCTTCCTCCTCTCCAGTTGGACTCCTAGGCCCTTGGAAACTCATCAGTCTCTGAGTCCACAGAGAGTGCTGTGGGACAAGGCAGGAGTAGAGGAACTAAGCCAGGGCGCTTGTCTGTGGGGAGAAGAGAGAAGAACCGAGTAGTATGTGGAACCACCATTGGGGTATGGGGTTGGGAGAGCAACAAAAAGCCTAGATTCCCCAAGAGGGCTGATGGTAGAGGGGGTGCCCGGGGAGGGAGTGCTAGCTTGTGCCAGGCTGTGCCTGAGTGTGAGTGAGGCTGGGACTCGGCCTGTCAGGGGCCTCTGAGGAAGAGCTGGGGACCTGCTATTCATGTGCCTTGACGTCAGTGGCCAGCCTGGAAGCTCTGAGGTGGCTGTGTTGGCAGCAGTTCATACAGTAGGACACTTCATGTCCTGATATGGAACCATACTCATTTCACCAGAACTCAGCCCCCCGGGATCCTGGGTCCTCTCTCCCTCCTGCTCTGGGCACCAACAAGGGCTCTGGCCAGAAGTCAAGGGAGGGGGGAAGGAGGGACACTGGCCTTAGATCTCAGGGAACTGAGCATCAGATGTGCCTCCCACAACAGATTTGGGTCCAGTGCTTCCCTGAGGTTGAGCTCTGGGAGCCCCAGAGCGACAGGTGGTTTCACGGAAAGACTTTCTGCCAGAGCAGTCAGTTTTAGCCTGAGAAGGAGGGCCATGGGGCATCAGTCTTTTTCCTGCCAAACCGCTTAGTAGACAATGAGGGGCACTTTGGCTTTGAGATCTAAAAACAAAGATGGGAGATGCTAATGTACATTCATGGTCTAGTAACTGCAGGTGGAAACACCGCTGTGTGAAGGTCAGGTATCCCTCAACATCTAGTTCTTCACGCTCTTTCGGATGATGCCAGCTTCCCACTCCCACTGGAGTCAGAGTGTTTTGTTTTTTTCTTTTTTCAAGACAGGGTTTCTCTGTGTAGCCCTGGCTGTTCTAGAATTTGCTCTGTAGACCTGTCTGGCCTCAAACTCAAGAGATCCACTTGCCTCTGCCTCCTCAGTGCTGGGATTAAAGGCGTGCACCATCACTGCCCGGTCGAGGTTCTTTTGGGAATATCAGAAATATAACAAGAAGCCAGACCTAGAATCTGTTTAGCTCAGTATCATCACTACAGCCTTCATCACCACAGCCATCACCGCCTCCATCTTTGTCATCATAGGGAAGCAGCAGCCTGTGGAAATGGTTAGATTATCAGAGGAAAAGCTGATAACTACTGCTGTTCTGAAGACGATGCCAGGTTTTGCAAGCCTGACCCAAATTGGAAGTTCAACGGGGTCCACCCAATGTGGGAAGTTAAACGGGGTCCTCCCAATGTGGAGGGATAGGAGCGGAGGCTGGGGTTAAAACCGTTTGTCTTCGAAGCTGCAGTGGTTTGTAATTTTGTGTGCTGGGCTTACTGAAGATATGTTTTTGTTGTTGTTGCTAGGGCTGCATCCTGGATAATTTAAATCTGAACCACTAAGGAAAGGGAGGAAACAAAGAATCAAGAACAAGGTGATTCCATGTGTTAAAAGCCACAGGAAAGGACAGGAGAGGAAGTGGTAGAGACCAGTGCCTCTGAAACCATAATGATGTGTAAATTAGTCACCTGTGGCATCTTGTCAAGTATTCTGATCCATGTGTTCTGGCTGGCTCCTGAGACCGTGTCTCCAGAAAGCTCTGAGGTGACGCTGGGGAAGAAGCTGGTCTCTGGGCCACATTTTGAGTAGTAATAATCCTGCTCAGAAGTCAGGCAATGTCCTTTCCAGGTCCTCAGCCTGTTCCTAGCCATGTGACACAGGTAGGTCCCTGAATTTCAGTCTTCCCACCTGCAAAAGAGATAAATAGCCAGGCTGCAGTTGAGCACACCTTTAATTCTAGCACTCAGGAAGGAGAAGCAGACAGATCTCTGAGTTTGAGGCCAGCCTGGTCTACAGAGAGTGTCTAGGACAGCCAGGGCTACTCAGAGAAGCCCTGTCTTGAAAAACAAAACAAAACAAAACAAAAGAGAAAGAGACAGAGAGAGAGACAGAGAGATAAGTAATACTTGTTTTCCAGAAGCAAGTAAGTCAAATAAACTGAGTGAGATTGAGATATTTTCTGTTGCCTGGCATAGTAAGTGATTATATGAATGTATCTCATGTATTCATACATCTTACTGCTCAGGGGACTGTCAGTTTCCGTAGGTTAAAACAAATTCCTGCCACAGATTCTTCTCAGGAACTTGAGAGATAGAAATGCAGGGTAAGGAATTGTGGCAAGTAATATTTGCTTCCCATCCTGCTGAGACCAAAGAACCAGGAATTCTTACTGGTTCCCTCATGTGAATGTTGACTTCTTCTAGAACTTTCTGCAGGGCAGGCAAGGGTCTTGAGTCCTGGGAACACACAATTAAGACCCATCCTGCTACCCAGGAGCCAGGAACATGATCCTGGAAAGAGGGTGCATATAGTCCGGGGTTGTGAGACCCATCAAAAGTTTCTGTGTCTCCCGGCAACATCATGGACCAGGAGTTGGCAGTTGTGTATTCTACCACCTCTTAGTCACATGGTGGCCATGTGTCTGTGGCAAACCAAAGACCATCACTAATTTGGGTCTAAAATCTGCCAGGCAGGTTGAGCACGCTTACAAATAGCCATGTATACTATTGTGCTTGGGGTGAAGTTTTATACATTGTATAGGGTTCCTCTATAGTAAGTGCCCCAGAGTTTCCCATCCTTCAGAAGCTGGCACAGTTGACTAACTGTGGGAGCGAATGAGAAAACACCCATTCCTAATGGCTGGAGGCTGCCCCTGCCTTTTGAGAACTGGCAAGGGGTGGGATACCTGGAGACAGACAGGCTTTTTACTTCATTGAAGGAGGAGAGGCAAGCACCAGGCTTCCCTTAAGAGGGGCTGTCTTCCACCCCTTCCTGTGGGCTTGCAGTTTTTCCTGCAGGCCTCCTCTTTAAACAGATCCCAGCTTGGGAGGGAAGGTCAGAGGGATAGGTCTAAGCTTTGTGTCCACCCCATTTCCCAAAATACTCAGCTTGACCCTTGGTGACAGTCTCTGGCACAGACTGGGCCCATGTTTGTTCTTTTCTCCCTGTGCCCTCTGCTCTGTGTGGGTACAGCTGCAGGACCTTAGAAGGGGATCCCCTCAGAAGGGGTTGGCTGAGGCCATTGGGAAGCCCAGGCCCTGCCCATTTTGGATGTCTCCTCCTTAGGGCCCTGTTCCCTCTAATCTGAGGTAGGGAGGCCAGCGAATGCCTGTCCTTAAGGGGACAGGGTTAGATGTGTGACTTAATAAAGCCGAGAGCAACAAGTAATCCCCTAAGTACTTTGCCTTGTAACCTAAGATTATCTGGCCTGCGAACACCTGTTTTCACTCCTCTGCTGATAGCGGTATACAAAGCATGCTGGGACTGACAAGGAGTGGAATGCTCTAGCGTTTGTCCTATCTTGGAATATCTCCTCAGGAGCCAGGTGGCACGTGCCACGCCTGTTGCAAGGTTGAGGAAGGACTGGAAGGGCTCACCCAAGTTTCTACATAAATAGTCAACAGGACCCAGGGAAGACTTGAAGGTCAGGGTCAGGCTTTGGGGGCTCTTGAGTTACTACAGCAGCTAACTCCCTTAGTGGACAGAAAGTCAATTCTTTAACTCCCTAGTCTGTAGACCCCCACAGGCTCGGAGGGAGGCAGGTGGTCCAGAGGACCCAAGTTGGGAGGCAAAGCGTTGGACACCAGGCACATCCGGTGCTCTCTGCAGTGGGAGCTAGACTGATATAGACTCTTGAGAAGCAGGGCAAGTGCCGACCCCGTGAACTGACCAATCATGTTCTAATCATTTAGAACTGCAAGTCTCTGCTTCGGGTGGCACAGAAGATGTTGGCAATTTGTTGGAGAATCATTTCTCTGCTGGAGATGCAAGTCTAGAGGAGAAAGAAAGGGCGCTTTATGCAGATGCAGCCCCTGGAGACAAGAACCTGCTCCTTCACTACCCAGACGGCAGGGAGGCTGAGAGCTTGGAGCAGACCCCAGCAGGGGCCCCTTCCACTGCCAACGGCCAGGGCTCCGAATCTGAAGCTAGCCTGTCCAATACCTCAGCTGCAGAGTCAGCTCCATCTGGGGCTGCTGAAGGGCCTGGGGAGGAAGAGAAGGGCCCAGCAGCAGGCACCCTTTCTCCAGGAGGGGTCGAGGGGCCAGAAGAAGAGAGGCCAGAGTTCAGTTCTGGAGGCGAACCAGGACAGAAGGAGGTTGGGCTGGTGCTCCCCACAGAGGGGGCTGCCAGTATGGGGGCAGAAGTACAAGAAGGAAGTAGTGAGGTCCCTGAGGAATTCCAGGGTAGTGTAGGAGATAGCCCCATGACAGAAGCAGCAGCGGGGACAACAGAGTCTGCAGCCACCCAGGTCTCTCCTAGCATAGAGGGTGAAGAGGTCCATACAGTGGAGGCAGAAGGGGAGGGTGACACAGGGTCTTGTCACCAATCTGCAGAGCTAGATGGAGTTCAGGATGCCACATCTGCTGGAGATGAATCAGAGGCTGACACAGCTGCAGAAGCCAGGGAGCGGGCAGAGGACCAGCCCCAGGGCCACGCCCTGCAGACGGAAGATGAAGCCATCTCAGGGCCTGATTCCCAGCCCCCTGACCTCGATGCAGTCTCTGACAACATGTCTTCTGGAGTAGAGGCAGAAGCTGCAGAACGAGCAGCTGACCAGAGCCAAGTCCATTCCTCTCAAAAAGAAGTCGAGGCTAGCCCAGGGTCTGGTCATCAGCCTACAGAGCTAGTTACAGCCCCAGATGCCACATCTGCTGAAGAAGAATCAAAGGCTGAGGTGGATACAGAAGCTGGAGAGAAGACTGAGGACCAAGGGGAAACTAGACCTAGTCAGGAGGCCAATGAGAAGTCTGGGGACACCCAGAGTTCCAGGGAGACAGAGAACTACCCTCCTGAGGGCCAGGTGTCAGGGATGCCTGAGGAGGGCCCGGCTGAGGCCTCCTCTGAGGAAGAGGGTGGTGAAGAAGGTGGAACTGAAGAAGGTGGAGCTCCATCTAAAGAAGAGTCTGAAGAAGACAGTGGTGATGGAGCTAGCTCAGAAGAAGAGGGGGACGTCCCTGGGGAGGCTGGAGAGGCCCAGAAAGCAGCAGGAACCACAGAACATGAGGTGGAAGGCACCCAGCTTGATGTGGAAGATTTGGACACAGGGTCCGAGGGTGGCAAGACCCAGGATACAGAGGCGGAGGCATCCAAAGAGAGACAACAGGGCAGAGGGAATCCTGTAATTGCTCATCAGGGTAGGACTTCATTCCTCAAGGCAATCCCAGAACCTTGGGCAGATACATTCTTTATGGAAATCTTGTATATTGTGGGACAAATATGGGGGCATGGGATAATCCTTGGTTAGTTCTGGGTTTGTTAGGCAGGGCCCTGTCCCTTGGATTAACCCAGAGAGTTCACTTAGGCAGTTCCTTAGCCACTTAACTTCAGTGTGGATGGATCTAGCAAGAGGCTTCAGAGGGACCTGACCATTTCTGAGTTAGGACCAAGAAGGCTCCTCTTTAGGGATGCTAGATGTGGATCATCAGCCTTAAGGACAAGGGGACCGATGGCAGGTTTGCGGTCCTGAGACTGCCTGGTGGGAGGAGATGCAGGGAGTTGGTGGGGTAGGTTAGGAACCACAGGGCACTCTTCTTCCAACTGAGTCTGCTCTTGAAGACTTCCCACATAAGGTGTGAACATCAGGAATCGAGGGGTCAGGATCATGGTGTGAGAGCTGAGGCTGACTGCTCTTAAAGGCCCTCTAGAGCAAGACAGCCCTCAAGGGACAGGGAAGAAGGAGGAGAGGGGCTGAGCTATTGGGCAGCATTGGGGACGACATGGTCAGACCTGAAGACCTCGTGTGATATGTGTGACTAGAACAGAAGGTGGCTTTCAGAGCAGAGGCTGGGTGGTGTTCTCACTGTCACTTTCCCAGATGGCTTCCTTACAGATTTCCTTAAAGCTATTTTCCCACTTTGAGACAGGAGCTTATGTATTTCAGGCTAGGCATGAACTCATTATGTAATAGGCAAAGTGGCCTTGAGCTCCTAATCTTCCTGCCTCAGCCTCTAGAATGCTGTGAGATTATAGGCATGCGCTACATGCCTGGCTTCTGCAGAACTTAATGTTCATACTCTTCTTTATGTACTTATGCTTTCTTTAGGGAGGTAGAACTGCAAGCAGTAAGCTCCTCCCCTTTCTCTATCTTTCCTAATTTGGATCTGGGAGCAGGGACTGCCTGAAATGCTGTATAAGACATGCAGATGCTGGCCTCCCTCTATCCCACAAGCCTAAGCTACACCCTCCTAATAATCTAAGATCCCTGAATAGGCATCTTTGCTAGAAATGAGTGACCCTAGAGGCCAGGGAACATGAACAACATCCTTCCCAGGACTCATCAGGTGTGGGTATCTCTTGTTTGCTTGGTCAGTGGGACAGCTGACCTGTCTGTGACTGCCAGCACATACAGGTACACCCACACACCTGCAGCGCTTCCTTCCACTCATTTCTCATCAGCGATAAACTGACAAGATGTTCATTCAGTTGAGGAGAGTAGAACTGAATGAATGTAGTTCATTCAGTGTAAGTAGAGTCTTTCAATGGCTCTCTTTGCCCTGGGATAAAATGCAAGCCCCTGTGATGGTCTTTAAGGATGTCTAGTCAGCTCCTGGAGGACCTAGGCCACTCCTTGCCAGGCTACCTACGTGACTTGTCACAGAAAACTACTTTCTTTTCTTGACTAACTCTGGCTCAGCAGCAGATGTCAGGGAAGGGGTCTCTGCACCCCCTGCCACACCCCCCTCAAACCTGCAGGCATTCTTCTTAGGCCCTCAGAGCTACTACAGCCTCCTTGCTGCTCGAATGATCACGTTTTAAAGACAGCTCATCAGGTGGCTCCCATCAGGCTGCAGGATGACCTCCTAAGGGCAGGAGCCCTGTCACTGTGTAGATGTCACTGTGGTGCCAGCATGACATCTGGCACCTGGCATGTCATAGGAGTTCAGTACGCTTGTTTTATTTTTTGAAACAAGGCCTTGCTATACAGCCTGGGCTGGCCTGAAACTGGAGCGCCACTTGTCTTGGCCTCTGGACTGTTAGGGTTATAGGTGTGTGCCACCACATTCTATGCTCAGCACAGTTAGAAAAGAAATACAGTCAATGGGGTGGGGTGGCAGCTTCGTCAGCATGCTACTTGTTCTCCGTGTGATAAAACACGGACCAAAAACAACCTGGAGGAGTAGAGAATTTATTTCGCTTACAGGTTACAGTCCATCTACTTGAGGGAAACTGAGGCAGGAACTGAAGCAGAGACCATGGAGGAACACTGTTTACTGACTTGTTCCCTCTGGTTTGCTCAGCTAGCTTTCTTAAGTAGCCCAGGCCCACCTGCTTCAGTGGGCGGGCTCTCCTACATCAATTAAGGCATCAGGACAGTTCTTCAAATGAAGCTCCCTACGCAGCAGGCGACACTAATGTGTGGCAAGCTGACATTAAAACCATCAGAGTGAAATGCTCACTGCACAACTGTGAGGGTCTGAGTTTGATCTCCAGGTCCCATGTAAAAAGCCAAGTGTGGTGTTGTGCACTTGTAATTCCAACACTGGTGACCAGAGACACACAGATCCTTGGGGCTCACTGGCCAGTCAAGCCTAGTTGGGGAGCCCTAGGTGCCAATGACAGACCTCATGAAAAATAAGACAGATAAACAAATAAACAAGGTGATAGATCTGGAAGAATGACATCAGGGATTGACCTCTGACCTCCACACATTCCCACACACATGTGCTCATGCATACTCCTGTATACTTACACACACTTGAATATACACACATAGATCATGGGTCTTAAAGTTGTGGGTTTTTTTTTAAAGATTTATTTATTATGTATACAGTGTTCTGCCTGCATGCCGAAAAAGGGCATCAGATCTCATTACAGATGGTTGTGAGCCACCATGTGGTTGCTGGGAATTGAACTCAGGACCTCTGCAAGAACAGCCAGTGCTCTTAACCGCTGAGCCATCTCTCCAGCCCTTGAAAGCTGTATTTACATTTCAAATTCATTGGTTCTGCATCTACTTGAGGCCCAGCCCTGGTCCATCTCTGTGAAGCTTAGAGCTCTGCTGGCTTAGATTTGCTCTGACCCTACATTGTCTGCTTCTCTTCCCAGAAGAGACTGAGGATGTGAGTGAAGAGGCTCCCTTGAGGGACCGCTCCCATATTGAGAAAACCCTGATGCTGAATGAGGACAAGCCAGCTGATGATTACACAGGTAACTGGGTAAGGGAGATGGGCTGGGATCCAGGCACCAGAGCTCTGTAGTTCTGAGGCCAGAGGGGAACCCTGGGGAAGGGGGCTATGTGAGGTAACTCTGTGAACAAGGCCAAGGCAGGGGGAGGAGGAAGATAACCAAGCAGAGGGCACAGTGTCAGAACAGAGTGAGTTCCAGAGCCATCGCCTGGAGGATGCAACCCACCATCCCACCATCCCACCACCATCCTTGGGCAGGGAGGATGGTTAATAAGAATCCATCTTGCTGGGCGGTGGTGGCGCACGCCTTTAATCCCAGTACTTGGGAGGCAGAGCCAGGTGAATTTCTGTGAGTTTGAGGCCAGCCTGGGCTACCAAGTGAGTTCCAGGAAAGGCGCAAAGCTACACAGAGAAACCCTGTCTTGAAAAACCAAAAAAAAAAAAAAAAAAAAAAAAAAAAAAAAAAAAAAAAAGAATCCATTTTATCTGCTTTGGTTTTTAGTTTACAAAGCTTCCATTTCTCAAGTTTTATTTTGCCCCATAATGAACCAAGGATTTCAGTGGGGGCTTGTTATCCTTTCTTAATTAACTAGTCAAGCACAGATTAATACAGCAATTTGATTTGCTCTTGGCATACAGCCAGAGAATGGCAGTGCAAGATCCAGAACTTTACTAGCCTGATTCTTGCTCCCCACACTGTCCTCTTGTGCTACACACCCCACAGCTCTCAGTTGCACCCTGGGTTTCTGCTCCCCCAGAACATGGGCATGTCTGAATCCTCCAGGGAGCACTGGGTATGGCCTGCTGGGCACCCAACCTCCTTACACTGTAGACCTCGGCAGCACAAACAGAGGCACAGATGTGAGATTCTCATCTCCCAAGGACAGAGCTTTCAGCCAGGCTGAAAGCAACCTAGCTTTTCTTATGTCATTGAGGTGAGGAAGAAAGAGAGTATTAGGGTTTCAATTTAATTTTTCTTGAGACAGTGTCTCATGTAGCTCAGGCTGGCCTGGTACTCCCTATGTGGCAGAGGAGAACCTTGAACTCCTGATCTTCCTGCTATCCCCCCTGAGTAGAGATCATAGGTATGTGCCACCAAACCTGTTTTTTGTTTTGTTGTTGTTGTTGTTATGGTGCTAGGGACTGAACCCAGGGTTCTGTGCTTGTGCGTGGGAGGTAAGCACTTCACTAGCTGAGCCACATCCCAGCCCAAGAGTTAGTCTATTACTATTACTGAGACAGTGGGACACTATCTGTAACCTGGCTGCCTGGAACTTGCTATGTAGACCAGGATGCTCCTGGAATCACAGAAATCCAGCCACTCCGCCTCTTGAATGCTAGGATTAAAAAAGTATATGACAGTGCCTGGCCAAGAATTAGTTTTTTTTTTTTTTCTTTCTTAAATAGCTCAGGAGGCTTTGCAGATTGGGTAGGAAAATGCTTTTGGGTTGAGGATTTCTGAGGGTGGGATGTGGACTAGCTCCTTCCCAAACACAGTCATGTCACAATCTTGGGTTGCCAATGGTTCTCCTCCTCACCAGGCAGAGATAGACTCTCTTGGGGTATGAGATCGCTCTGGAGTGAGGAGCAAGCAGCATGGGGTTGGTCCTGCCTGATGCTCACTCCTTGCTCCTCTCTCCCAGCGGTACTGCAGCGGCTGCGGAAGATCTACCATACATCCATCAAGCCCCTGGAGCAGTCTTACAAGTACAATGAGCTGCGACAGCATGAGATCACAGGTATGGCATCAGGACCCAGAAGTGGGCTCTACGCTACCTCCCTGGTACCCACACAGGCTCACAAGGTCCATGTGTAATGTGTGCTAGGACTCCAGGAGCTGAGCTTTCCTGAGGAGTGGAGGACAGGAGCTCAGGCCTGGGAAGTAGCCTTTCCTAAAGCAGTGAGTGCTCAGTACTGTAAGAGTGTGACAGATTTCATTGCTAAGCATTTTGTCTCAGCAGTAGGCATTTGGATTTCCAGGGTAGTAAGACCTGTGTGATCCCTCTTGGGCTCAAGAGTCTCCAGGCTCCCTATTCACATAGGCCTCCATATGACCTATCTTTCTCCCAGCCTTCTTACTGTTCCTCCTGGAAGGCCTCCTTTGGGCCTGGATGATGATAATGATGATGATGATTTGTGTGTGTTTGTGTGTGGTTTTTTAAGAGAGGGTTTCTCTGTATAACAGCCTTGGCTGTCCTGGAACTCTCTCCGTAGACCAGGCTGGCCTCAAACTCACAGAGAACTGCCTGCCTCTGCCCTCTGAGTGCTGGGACTAAAGGTGTGCACCACCACATGTGGCTGCTGCTGTTGATTTTTGAGACAAGGTCTCACCATGTAGCTCAGGATGGCCTTGAACTTGAGAACCTACTGCCTTAGCTTCCTGAGAGCTGGCTTTACACAGATGTGCTACTGCACCCAGAATAGGGCCTAGATTCTTTTAAAACTTGGTTTTAAAAATAATAAAAGACAACTTTGTTTCACTTGTATTCAAATAATGTAAAATAATATAAACTGAAAAATAAAGCCAGGCTTGATAGCATATAACTGTATAATCCTAGATTTTAAGAGGCAGAAGCAGGAGGAGAATTTTAACATTGAGGCCAGATTAGGTTACACAGTGAGTTCTGGGCTTAGTACATGGCAAGCCCTGTCTCCAAAACAACACACACACACACACACACACACACACACACACAGAGAGAGAGAGAGAGAGTGAGAGAGAGAGAGAGAGAGAGAGAGAGAGAGAGAGAGAGAGAGAG
>CABHPR010134519.1:5028-33954 GCA_902168415.1 Peromyscus melanophrys | reverse complement strand
GGGGGGGGGGTGGGATTTCTAAGCCCCTTGGAGTCCAGATGCCAGCAGAGCTGTAGATGCCATACAAGGAGCTCCACACGTTGCCTTGCTGGGTTTTTGTCTTGCATTGGTCCTGTTTTCCTTGCTATGCTCTATCCTGCCCTATGGAATGGGAATGTTCTGTGCCATTGTGTATTCATTCTATGCCATGGTATATCTGTCTTTTGATTGTACCATCAATGTTCAGGTACAATTTGTTTAGATTCATCAATTTACGCTTTCTCTCTTTTTCATATTTTTCGTAAGTTATTTGAAAATGAATTGAAGAGAATATGACCTTTTATTCCTAAACCTTCAACAAAGCCTCGGAATGATTAATGACATTTTAAAAAGTACTGTAATTACATTGCCATATCTAGGTTTTTTTTTGTGCATAGTTAACTCACACAGGGCATATTACTTTTTAATCTTTAGTATCTCTTAATTTAGAGTAACCACCTTGCTTTTTAGCTTTAGTTTTTATAACAGTGACTTTTCTAAGCATCTAGGCTAATTATCTTGCAGAATGTCCAATATTTTGAATGTGTCTAATTGCTTTCTTGAGCTTGGGTTCAGGCTAAACATTTCTGGCAAAATTAACACACAAGAGAAATTGTACATGGAATGCATCAGACCATAGAACATAAAACATCAGGCTAAACTATGAAATTAACCCTAGTTTAGTGATTTTCTCAAACTGATGACCCTTACTGATACCTCCTCTTTTTTATGTTTATTAAGTAATCTTTAAATGATATTTTAATTGTGAATATTGTATTTCTCCACAATACCACACCCATATTTTAGCATTCCTTGACTATAAATCTATGTAGATAAGTTATTGCATTATAGATAGCAAAACAAATGGTCTTATTTGTTACAAGAATTTTTCTCAAAATAACTTCTGCTGTATTTCTATACTTTTGAGTGTCATAATAGACTCATGGGTTATTTTTTAATTTAATGTGTTATCATTTCTTATTATATCTATGCTTTTAACTGCTCCAATTCCAACAAACCTGGTCAAGAGAAACCCCTAAGAGGATAATCTGTTGTCCTTTAGACATAACTCCATTAGTCTTTGGGCACTTTATTGTTTTTTGAATCAACTTACTCTAAACTTTTTCTTGTTACCCTGGTCTGAAATTAGCCATTTCTCTGAGGAACTAAGTTTCTTCTCTTTTACAGAGTTCTTCTATTATAGAATAATACTTTAAAACAAAAATTCAGTACTTTGCATTCTTGCAACTAGAGTGCCATTGTTATTAGGGAACATCCTAAAATGAACTCACACCAATATTTCTGATTCAGATTGAATAACACATAAAGCTTCTTCAGCCTTTTAATACTGTATTTCTCTGAAAGTGAAAAATCTTGATACTTTATAGTTACGTATTTACTTATTTCTCATTATATAAGTTAAATATATTTATAATTGAAATAAGTAATGAACAGCAATACAATTATTTCAAAAATGAAGTTAACAACACACTAGGTGATGCTTAGAAACTCTTTGGAATTTTTTCTTTATGAAATTGATCCTATGTAAACATATAGTTATAAAAATGGCTTTAAAAAACACTTAAATCATTCTTATATATACATGGGAATCTTACCAAGTTCACACAATCAGATTAATTTTTTCTCTTTGTATTCAGTTTTAGTGGCTGCCTTTGTATTCTTATATTTCAGTCCCATTTTCCCTTTATTTAGAAAATATATGTAGCTCATACTATGAATTATATTAAATTATATTAAATAATTCTTTACCCTTATACACATTTTCACTCCTATTCAGTGGATAACCATTTCTACTGATTACGTTTTACACTTTCTATTTTTTAATCTGATTTTTGATTTTGCAAAATAAGCAACTTTGTGACACTTGTTATTAATCCTCTTTCTTATACAAAAAGTGACATGCTATCAGCATTCTCTTGTGCTTACTTAAACTTTTTTCCACTTAAAAATATATGCTAGAGTTGGTCAGTGGTGGTGCATGCCTTTAATCCCAGCACTAGGCAGAGGCAGGTTGATCTCTGCAAGTTTGAGGCCAGCCTGAGCCAGTTCCAGGACAGCCAGGGCTACATAGAGAAACCCTGTCTACACACACACACACACACACACACACACACACACACACACACACACACATTATATATAGTTGTAGGTGGATAGGGATAAATTGAAGGGATTGGGGGTAAGTTTGACTGAATCACATAATACTTATGTATGAAATTTTGAAATAATAAAAATAAAAAATTTTAAGCGTATATTCTAAGAAACTCTCCTTGTCAGGTAAAGGAGTTACATTCTCTTTTGTGACTTCATAGAAAGCCATTGTGTGGGTCTGCCACACTTTTTTAATCTTCTTCTCCTAAGTAGGCAATTTGATTATTTCTCATTTTACTCTGAGATGCAATGTAGTGTCGAGTATTTCCTGTATAGTAGAGATGTATCTTGAAGATAAATTCCTAGTGATGAAATTGTTGGGTGTTTGTAGTTATATTTCTGTCAATTGTTGCCACATTCATCTGTTACCACATTTTTTGATTCCCATGAACAATGAAGTACCTAATTGCACTTTTGTGTGTGTGTGTATGTGTGTGTGTGTGTTCTTTTTAAAGTATTTAAAGAGCTACCTATTTATGACCTATTTGCTCAGGAGACAATTCCTGATGAAACTGTGTGTACTTCAAATAGCTGTGAACTTCATGAAAGGCAGTGTTGAACACAGAGGTACAGAAAGGCATGAAGGAGATGATGCAAAAATATGAAGGAAAACAGAATAGTTGTGAATGTGGTGCTCTCCTAGGAATTAGTTTTCCATTCTCTTCCCACAGCTTTACCCTTCTGGTTTAACAGCATTTCATCCTTTTATCAGAATAATGGTGCGTGTTGGGGGCGAGGGGGAGGGCGTGTAAATTCACTCCTGAGCACATTCCAACTTGTTTCCCGCACAAGTTCTCTCTTCCGTGTTCCAAAGGTTCTGTTTCATTCTCGGGATCTCTGAAACATAACATGGGTCTATCTACTTCCCAACTCATCCCAAGACCAGCTCTTTAAATACAGCCAAAAGAAGGAAGAAAGCTGAATTGTTACATGAGTGCCAGCTAGTCAGATCCAGTGGATATAGAACTCTAGCTAGTCCAAGATCATTGAGAAAAAGAGATCTATCCTCTTAGGCAAGTGTAGAGTAGATAGCTTTCATATTATCCTTTCGCCCTCTTGACTGCATTCCCATGGGGAGAGGAGCAAATTAGATAATAGATAAGACAGAGAAATCCCCCATAACCCATTGCTTCAACATAAGGAAATATTAAAGCTGTGTATTGAAACTGGCCTTTTTTTCCCCTGGTCTTTGCAGAATTTATTTACCTGCTCTCTGATTGTTTTTATTGTTGAGAAATCAGTGTAAAACTTTGTTCTGCTTCTGATATGAATTTATGTAACATCATAGCCACAGTCAGACAGAGACAGAGCACCTGGTGCCTGAGATGAACAATCAGATCGAGTCATTCTGTGTCTTCAGACTCCATTCATCCAAGTCCTGATTTTCTAACAAATCGTCTTCCTTGTAGAACTGATGTAGAACTCTTGTAGAACGCATGATGACTTTACAGATTCAATAATAATATGAGAAAACTATTTTCTTCAACATTGATGTACTGTTATAAACTTTGTTAATTTTTTTATTTTCTTATTTGATTACCTTGTGTTTTTAATATGGGAAACTAGTCCTTTTAACATCTAACGTTCCTTTTAACATCTTCTTAACATCTTTTACATCTTAACATCTTTTCTTTTGAAAAAGGTTTTATTATTTATACACGTGCCTATGCATGTGGGGACCAGAAGAGGATGTTAAGTCCCCCAGAGCTTTAATTACAGGAAGTTGTGGACCTCCTGATATGGGTGCTGAGAACCAAACCAGACTGCTGTCCTGCAGAGGAACAGTGACCACTGTTAACCACTGAGCCATCTCTCCAATCTCTCTCTCTTGCACTGCCTTCTACTGCCTTGTAGGAAATGCCTCAAGATTCACTGTTTTTCAGCTTCTACATCTGTGACTCTTGGATGGCCATGTAGCAAATGTCTCTGGATAGTAAGAGGCTCTGACATCATTTCAACAATAAAACTGATACTCCTTTTCATTTGATGCATTTTTTTTCATACAAGTTGTTGCCCATAAAACATAAGGGATACATACCAACTCCCCATACTAAATTCCACCAAAACCTTTGGTGGGGTGAATGTCCATTTGCTTTCTAAAATTTCTCATTCACCTACCCCCATAGCAATGACTCCATAGTGCACCAGTAGTTTTATCCTTTAGATTATTTTGTTAAAAAACACAAAATTCTTATAAAATAAATGAAGCCTGAAGAAAAACTAAATGAATGAAACGTTCCTGCTTGACAGAGACTTTTATGTCAAGGACTGTGGAGCCTGGGAAGTCTAGGTGCCAAAAAGTGGGAGTGTGGGGGGAGGAGTGAAACCGAGGAACAGAAACATCAGACACTTTCCAGTTTGCTGGAGCTGGCATCAGCATCAACTGACTCTGCTTATGTATATGATGGCTACTCTACAGCAGTGGTTCTCAACCTGTGGGTCTCGACCCCTTTACCTCAAATGACCCGTTCACAGGGGTAGCATACCAGATTTCCTGCATATCAGATGTTTACGTTAAGATTCATTACAGTAGCAGAATTACACTTCTGAAGTAGCAATGAAATAATTTTATGGTTGGGGTTATCCCAACATGAGGAAGCATATTAAAGGGTGGGAGTATTAGGGAGGTTGAGACTCACTGCTCTAGAGATCTTTGGCCCATGCATTTTCTAATGCTAAACTCAGGAGGTATTCTAAGATCTTGAAATGAACATGGAAACTCAGACAACCCATTAGTTGATGGAGACATCGTTAATGAATAGCTTGGTCCAGGTCTCTGTGTGCTCCTGGATGCAGATACACCCATGTCACTTGCTTCCTCGAGCTACCAACAGTGACTGGGAGCAGCAGTGTTCCTGGGCAGCACAGCCTAGCTTTCTGCAGAAGGTGGCACTTGGCTTGTTTCACAAGGGACCTGGTGTGTGAGAGGGAGGCTGTCTTTCAGCACCTCTCATTATTACGGTTGGTTTTTTTTTTTTCATGCTCTAAAAACAGTTGTCTAGACTGTTAGTTTCCACAATGACTGGCCATGTTCTCCTAGCTAGAAAAGGTAATTTTTATATATTTTTATAAGCCATTCACTCTTGTGTTTGTGTGATAAAACCATTGCAATCACTGAGGAAGTTGGTGCTTTGTTTTTACAATATCAGTGCAAGTAACAGGAAAGAGAAAAAGGAAGAAAGTTAGACTGGTCAGTGGGAATATTTAGACTAATTAGTCACTGAATAACTGACGGGAATGTGTTAGGGGTGTGATTTTATCAGTCATTTACAAAAGAAAGCAAGGCTTGAGCACCTCCAAGTCAACACAGAGTGAATTTGCCTTTCTAAGAAAACATTAAATGAAACGAGCATTTCCAGCTGAATAATCCTTACAACAAACTCGTTTTTACCACTGTGCGCAAGAAATGGAAATGTATCCACCATGCTCACCTATACCAGAATATGATCACCATCTACTTCCTGCTCTCATCTCACCTCACCTCATCATCATCCTCACCTCACCTGTTACACAATTGCAATTACTTTAAATTTTAAATGATTTTTTCTTTTTTTGGTTTTTTTTTTTTTCGAGACAGGGTTTCTCTGTGTAGCTTTGCGCCTCTCCTGGAACTCACTTGGTAGCCCAGGCTGGCCTCGAACTCACAGAGATCCGCCTGGCTCTGCCTCCCGAGTGCTGGGATTAAAGGCGTGCGCCACCACCGCCCGGCTTTAAATGATTTTTTTAAGTCACTCTTCCTTTTACCATCTCTTGCTATGTCTTCCCACCAAGCCCTACCTGGATATGTATGTAGTCTCAAGAGTATTTCTCTATTAATTTTTCTCATCTTTCCTTCATAAAGCAGTCAGACTGAAATCTCTTCACACTTCTCCATATTTAACATCTGTTAGTCTTTCCCATCCCTCAATGAGTAAATTCTAAAAACCTTAGCATACCTTGTGAAGGCACTACAGACTCCATCTTAGGGAAGGGCCACCATCTTAGACCACTTGCTGTACTCAGTTCCAGGAAAGACCTCAGCAATGTGCCATGACAACTCGAACAGATACAGGGCAGTAAGCTCATGTAGACATTCTGTCTGAGGTGTATATCCCTTGAAGATAACCAGATAATCCTGCTGAGTAGCCCACATAATGCCGCTCAGCAAGTTGTGGTTCCCCACCAAAAGTCCAGCTTAATAGTTTCAAATGTGGTTTCACACCAAAAAGTCTAAACCAATAGTTTCAAATAATCACCTTGCCCCACATCCCTTCTACCCAACCCCAAATTGCCAAAGCATGTAATTCCTGGTTTGTGGTTTTCCCTATAAAAATTCTCTACCCCTGGGCCTGTGGCCACTGCCGCATTTCCCTCCATCTGCCGTGTGGTGGCCCAGGTTTGAACCTGACAATAAAAGGACCCTTATGTACTTGCATCTGAAACCGTCTCCTTGGTGGTCTCTGGGGGTTTAGCGAAAAAGGGTACAACAACTTCAGTCTCTTTTTCCCATCTCTGTCAGCCTGTGTGGTCATTATCTCACAAACTTACATTATGTTTCCTAGTCTTTCATTGCATAATATGTACTGTCATAGTCTGATCACAATGTACCTTTGTTTCTCTTGGGGTAGATTTAATCATTCTTTTAGTCTTAGACAAAATTTCCTATCATTTGGATATGGATTCTTGAGTAAAGTGCTCAAGAAATGGTAGTGTTTAGTATATTTGAAGTGTATTACAAAAGCGATTTAAATTTCTTCTTCAAATGTTCACTCATCACTCTTATTTATGATTAGTGGATTTTTGGTTTCCCTGCCAGGCTGAAAGCTTTGGAAAGTATCCAAGTCTGCCTTGTTTATAATAGATACTAAATAATTATGCTAACAAGTAAGTGATCATGTCCAGATGGTGTGCTTAAATAATAGCATTAAACCACTAGTTTAAATCAACATTAAGAGAGTACAATTTACACAAAGTAATATATTTTAAGTGTACATTTAAAAATATATAAATATGCATATATATAAAAAGATAAAAGTGACTCAAAATATAAAATCTGCATAACCCCAGAGAAATTCCTATATATGCCTTTGTAATAAGTTGACTTCCCCATCCTTCATGAGTGGTAACTGCTGTGGGATGTTCTGTATGTTAAATGTGTTGCCAATAAAACACTGATTGGCCAGTGGCTAGGCAGGAAGTATAGGCGGGACTAACAGAGAGAATAAAAAGAGAAGGAAGGTGGAAGGAGACGCTGCCAGACACTGCCAGCCACCGCCAGGACAAGCAGCCTGTAAAGATGCCGGTAAGCCACGAGCCATGTGGCAAGGAACAGAATTATAGAAATGGATTAATTTAAGATATAAGGACAGTCAGCAAGAAGCCTGCCACGGCCATACAGTTTGAAAGCAGTATCAGTCTCTGTGCTTTCTTGGTTGGGTCTGAGCGGCTGTGGGACTGGCAGGTGAAAGAAATTTATCCTGACTGTGGGCCAGGCAGGAAAACTCTGGCTACAGGTAACTAATAATTTTTTTAATCACAAGAGTTTAATAACATCTTTAATTTAATACAAATAGAAAACACAATGTACTTATGTATTTTTTCACTCAGAACAAAATTTCTTGTGAGTCATCAAACTTACTGCATGTACCTCTATTTTCTTCTTTTTTAGCTGCTGTGTAGAATTGTACTGTACTTATACTGTGAAGACAGAATATATGAGGCTGGGGGATGATGTATAAAGGACATAGGTGTGTGGTATAGTTTTTTTTAAGATTTTATTTTTATTTTATGTGCACTGGTATTTTGCCTACATGTATGTCTGTGTGAGGGTATTGGATCCCCTGGAACTGAAGTTACAGATGGTTGTGAGCTGCCATGTGAGTGCTGGGAATTGAACCCAGGTCCTTTGGGAGACCAGCCAGTGCTCTTAATTGCTAAGCTATCTTTCTAGCCACATCTGGTATAGTTCTTATAGTTAAGGAAGCATAGGCATCCAAGATCTAGGAGCTGTATCAGTGAAAATGTTCTCAAAATATGATGACATGCAGAAGACATCACTTGATAAGGGGTTGGGAGAAGAAGGTAGGAAGAAAGATTTGAACTTATTTTTTTTAAACCTGGGACTCACTCCTGTAATAATAACATTTGTTGACCCACAAGAGCAGACTAATGATGTTTCAATGGTTTAACCTCCTACAACTTACATTTAGGATCATTTTCCAGAACATGAATTTTGGGGGACATATTTGAACCCTGGAAATTTTGCTGTACAACCATCAGTATTTTACTTCCCCACCTCCTGCTAGATATCAGGTGGTTTCTATTTATCTACTGAGGTACAAGTTGATTGATTTGCGTCTTTGCTTCTCGTGAGCTCTAATTACTCACTGTCACTGGGCACTTTCAGTCATTCTAAATTTATCTGTTTTAATGACTATGAAGTAGTATTTCATTATGATCTTAATTTTCATTTCTCTAACTATTAAAGGTGATGGGATGGTCTTTATGTACCTATTGCCAATCTAAATAGTTATACCTGTGAAATATCTGCTTAGGTCTTTTTCATATTTTAAAGTTGTTTTTGTCTCGCTATTGAGTTAACAGTATGTGTGTTTTAAAAGTCTGAAAATGAAGCTTGCTCTTTTCATTGTATTTGATAGTGTCTTTAGAAGAATGAAAGTTTTAGTTTATTTAAATCTAATCCATGTATTTTGTGTCCTAGTAGGAGATACTCCTACTGAAGGGTTACTAGTTGCTTCTTTTCTTTTAGAATTTTTATAATTCTGATTTTTACATTAGACACATATTTATTATGAAATTAATTTCATGTGTGGCATGAAATAGCAATAAGTATTTACTATTCTTAAACATGTGTTTAGCTTTTTAAGCTCTATTTCTTTTATTGTCTATGGGATTTGGTCAAACAATAGAACACTCGTGAGTTTATTTCTAAACTCTGTTCTACCTACAAATACCATGCTGCCACCGATTATTCCCAATACCATTGATTTTGTAGCTTTATAGTTAGTTATTAAAAGTTGGCTACTATACTCCTCATTTTCAAATATTCTTGCGCTATTTGAAACTTCAATTCTTTCTATATAAGTTTTCAAAATATCTAGAATCTTGATTGGTATAATGTTAGATCTGCCAATCAACTGTACATCTTAGCATTATTAAGTGTATCAATCCCTAAACAAAGGACATCACTCCATCTCTCCAATGTCTAGATGATCATTAATTCTCTCAGTAATATTTCATGCCTGTGGCTACACATCTTTTCATTATTGCTGGTTTATCTTTGTGGTTTTTATTTATTTGTTTTTTTAGTTTCCTTTGTTGTTTTGAGGCAAAGTTTTGATATGTAGCTCAGGCTAGCCTTGAACTCATTAAGTGCTGAGATTATACATATCACATACTCTACAGTTATAAATGTCAGTTAAATGAAACTATCAATAGTGCTTTTCTATTTTCTCACATTTATAGTGAATTTATGTTTAGCTGCTTTTACTTTAAAGCCTTATTAAAATTCTTAAGTATAATTGTCTATTTTTTTCTTCCACATTTGCTTCACAAATTAGAGAATTCTGCTGTCGGTCCACACATGTAATTATGATACTGACTCTTCCAAATGAGTCAGTCCATTTAATTACTAAATGCCTTTCTATCATTTTTAAGTCTCAGCTTTTGTGTTTACTCTGTCTGATATTAATATAATGACTCAGCTACTTCATGCTTCCATATTATTGTGTCTTTAGATGTAGATTACATCTCTTCAAAGTGACACAGAGTTAAGTTTAGATTTATTTGTCTCCCCTATTTTGCCCAACAACCATTACCATGTCATATTCTTATTGATGTAATTTGGTTTACATTACTAATTAGATATTTGTTAATAATTTGTGAATTATGTTCATTTTCTTTTTATTCCTCTTCTGACTTCTTTTGTGTTTGATATATGATTTTTTTGTGTGTGCTTTATTTCTCTTATTGACTATTGCTTTTAATGGTTTCTTGGGGATTAATAATAATGCACCTTAATTTATCCAAGGCTACTTACAGTCAATATTGTACCATTTTGCACTTTACACTTTGAAGGTCAGAAACAGAATAACTTTACAATGATATAATTTTATTTGCCTAGGCTTCCATGGCCTTTCTGGTCTCCCTGTTGCTCTGTCGAGTGTTAAAGAAGAGTTATGCAGGTGTTTGAGCCCTGTTACCTGACACTATTTCTGCTGAGATGGAAACAAATATCTACTCAGGCCAGATAGAAATACCACCCAAATCCAACTTGGTGAACCAGTGAGTTTTATTGGAGTGACTTACAGGAATATGGGTGATAGGTTACTTACTGGATCAGAAATGACTCAAAGATCACCAAGTCTACTCGAGCATGAGTGACAGCTCATAAAATCTGGGATCCTGGAGCTCACTGCACAGTCAGCAGGCAGCCAACAGGTTAGAGAATGTCTTTTTTCCAAGCTAGTCATCTGCCAGAGAGGTCAGCTTGCCTGGGAGTGTCCCTCAGCAGTCCTTACTATTTATATATGCTTGGGGAGGAGGGAGATAGTTAATCTGGTCATTTTCTGGAACTTCCTGAAGCCACTAAGTTGTTTACTTCCTGAGCTAAAGGAGCTTCCCTGTGGGATGGAATGTTTCACTTCCTCCAGGTTCATCTCCTTAGAACATCCTATTATATCACTTCCTCTTGGACCATCCTGTTGTTTTACCTCCCTTTCAACAACTGCACCTTAAGGAGCTCTTTATCTCGGCAGAAAATGCTATATACAACAGGTCCCATTCTCTGAAGCACTCTCTTCTATGTGGATCCAACTGCTTCAACTTCCTCATGTCAGGGAGGTAATGGGGTTCTTCTAGTTCTACCTGCCCCAAGATGCCTAGCAAGAAGATGCCTTGCTGGCATGAAGCTCCTCTTGTTAGTTTGTTTCTTTTCAAAGATTTCATTCTTGAATAACCTATTGTCTTATTACTTTTCTGCACAGTGTAGCAGAGATAGTGCAGTAGCTGCAACCTATTAGTCAAAACTAAGGGGCTTTAGGCACTAACTATAATGAATATAGTGTACTTCAGAGAAATAGCTGGTGGAATTTATGAACTAGGAACTCTTGAAATTTAATCACACTCTGGTTTCTGTGGGGCTTCCCTGGGAGGCACTGTTGGTACTCACATTAAATTTGGGGATTTTTCCTGTAGGTTCTGGAAATATATGAGAAAATTTTAATTTTATAATGTAAATCTGAACATTTCACAGTTTTCTTTCTAGGTTCTCTTTACTTGCTTCTATCTTTCATTTTCATTTTCTCATTCACTTTTTTCTTATTCAATGTAGAAAATATTCATAGAAGTATAGGCCTAGCATTGTTCTAAATGCTTGATAAGTACTAATGAATTAATTATTGAGTACAATGGACAAATACAAAGCAGAGCAGTCGGAATAAAGGAAGCATTCCTTCTTGGCTGCATAACTTTCCTTTATAAAGTAAACTAAAGTATGTGTGTGTCTCCATTCACATGCCAATTTATCATGCTATCGCAGTAGGAAAGCTCTGACAGACCCTTTCTGGAGAAATGTAAAATAATTATGAAGAAACAATTTGTATGAAATGTTAGGCAAAATTCTTTTACTGGCTTGCCTCTTCATATTCTGTAATTAATTTTGGTTAAGGAAGAAATTGTTAACCTTTTGCAAAAACAAAACAAAACCCAAACCTTCCGAATTAGACATATCTGCAAGGCTGTATTTGAGCTACAAGAAGGGAATATTTGGAAAGAAAAAAGTTAGTATAGGACTAATTATGATAGTATGCTTAAATTTATTTATATTTTCATTTTTCTGGCTCTAGTATTACAATCAAAATGCCACCAGAGAAGTATAAAAACATGACTTTTGGTGTTCAAACAATCTGCTCTCAAAAGTAAAACAAGATGAGGGAAACCAAATCAAACTAATCTTTGCCACCATGTCCTCTTATGTTTCACAGTTCAAACACCAAATGAATGCGTTTTTCCTGTGTCGGGACCATGCTCATTTCAGAAAAATCTGCTGCATTGGTTACTAAAGGCAAGAGTAATGGAAAAAAATATCTTTGTATCTAAAGAAGAAATACATCAAAAAGTAAGAGGACATTTGGGCTTGACTTTCAGTTTGGTATGCAGCTCATCCCAAAGGGCAGTCCCAACTGTAAGTTCTACTGTGAATAGAAGGCTTCACACCAGCCCACACATACCACTATGAACTCTTCATAAATCACTTAATGGGCATATCTCAACTCCAGTGAGATGGAAAATCTTGCTTTTATAAGACTTTCTCTGAAGACTGCCTCCTCCTTTCCTGGATAGGAATTTGGATATGCCTGCCAGAACCAATGTGCACACTTGAAAGCCCACAGAAGCCCTTTCCAGGGGAGTCAGGGGCAGTCTTCACAGGCAAAGGCCATGTCAGAACCCTACCCTCCTGTAGATGTAACCAACCGTCTTATAAATAAGAAACACAGAACCAATGCAAAGAAGAAAGCCAAGAGGTCAGAGCTAAGAGCTAAAACCTTACCCTTCCTCCTGCAGTGATCCTACCTCTCCAAAGGAGCCGCTACTTCCTGTGTTAAAGTCTTTATATAGTCTCTGTTCTGCCTTCTCATTGGTTGTAAACCCAACCACAGGACTGCCTCATCACGGCCTGTTTGTATAGACCTCCAGGTGTTCTATGGTTGGTATTGAGATTAAAGGCATGTGTATCCAATGCTGGCTGTATCCCTGAACACACAGAGACTTACCTAGCTCTGTCTACCAAGTGCTGTGATCACAAGCGTATACCACCACTGCCCTGCTTTCCTATGGCTTGCTAATAGCTCTGACCCCCAGGCAACTTTATTTATTAACATACAATTAACATTTTGGTACAAAAGAAAAATATCACCATACCCTCCTGCTTACCATTGGTAGAGGGAAGTCTCTTCGTTCTGGTTCCTCAATGTACCTTTATTCCCACATCTTAAAATCAGCCCCCTAAAGAAGCTCTCCTTAATCAGACAAATAAAATTGTGCCCTGGTATCATCTTGTTGAACTCTGTTCCTGTCTTACAAAACACTTATCACACCACAAAAACACATCATTTGGGGGACTCACTTGTTAATTGCTTGTCTCCTCCTTTGAAGTCTTTGTTCCTGAGGCCAAGGACTGTTTGACCTTGACCAGCTGCAGCATAGGTAGTACTCTTGCTTGGACCAGTGTCTCCCAAAGGATCATGTGCTGATGGCTTGAAACCAGATTGGTACTTTCAAGAAAGTCTATAAACCTGTAGGAGTCTTGTGAGCCTTGTGAAAGGTCCCCCAGATCATCGAGGCTGAGATGCCAATCATCTTTTTTCTTTCCTTACAGATGTACTTTTGTGTCCCAGTAGGTTTCTACCATGGTTTGCTTCCCTGGGCCTCTGCCAAGGGAATTTCCTAAGTATAACCCAAAGCAAACGTTTTCTTTAAGTTAGTTACCTCAAGTACTTCATTATGGTAGTGGGAAGCTGATCCATCATGAGAATTCAATACATACTTGCTCAATGAATGAATGAACCACCTTTGTTCTATGTGCACCCAAAAGGGGATTATGACATTCAAGTGCAGAGAACACAAAGGAGAAAGAAAATCCACCTAATCCAAAATATGCAGAAATTCATAAAAGTGCCCATCAAACAGGGGTCATAAAGATGCAAGACAAATTATGAAATACAAGGTCTCCTAAAATTCAAAGAAACCTCACCCAGACCATATTTACTAAGCCACCTTCTCCGAACTCAGGGGAAAGAGTTGGGTTTTTATTGCTTATTTTATAAATTGAGGTTTTCAAGAGTTTGTACACTGGTATTAATATCTTCCTGTGATGGCAGTACTCACACAGGGGAGAGTGTCACAGAAGCAACTCAGCTTTCTAGAGTAAGGGCTTCCAAGGTCAGAGCACAGTGTGACACACACACACACACACACACACACACACACACACACATCATCATCATCATCATCTCTCAGCCAAGTGGAAAACACTTGCCTGAGTACACTCCAATGAAAAGTAGTCAACTAAAAGGAATGTACCGAACAGAGACACCACAGCGTTTTCCACAATAACAGAGAGCGTTTGGGAGCAATATGCCACAGTGTAACTGGAATCCCATCATGGCGAGGACATTTTATCTGATGGGATCAGTTTGATCTATTGCCCGAGACTGCCTAGAAGATTAGTCTATGACAAATTCTAAGGCTGAGTTTGGTTCCATGGAGAATATGAGCCTTGCTTAGCTCTTGATGGAAATGAACAGAGTAGAGACTTACAATATCCATGCTACATTGTACTGTTAACAGTAAAATGGCTGAAATGATGACTTAGCAGTGAGAAACACAGAAAGAGTCGGGGGGCGGGGGAGGGAGGACAAAAAATGATATAAGTACAGTAGTCATGAGTAAAATTTCCCCCCCAAAATTAAAAAATGTAAATCAGGAGGGAACCCTTATACAAACATCTGATATTAAAAAAAAATTCCAATGCTGTTGTCAGCATATTTCTGTTGCTGTGACTGAACACCACAGACCAGGAAATTTACAAACAATAGATACTTAGATCACAGTTCTGACCCTGGAAAGTTCAAGAACATGGTGCCAGCACTCAGTGAGGGCCTCCAAACCGCATCATGACATTGCTGAGAGCCTAAGACGACAAATCAGAACAAGATTCCAGCTCTGCTTTCTCTGTGGTATCAGTCACTCTCCGCACTGCTATACAGGGGTTGCACTTTGGAGCAGAAGTCTGTAAGCTCTCCAGGGATGCCTCTCAAAGGAGGCAGGACACAATGTAACATCATAGTTAGAATTTGAAACTTTGTCTTTTGCTAAGCTTACATTTAATTCCAGCTTTGCCACGTCCTATTGCTAATTTCTTGAGGACATTTTAAACCTTAAGTTTCTAATTTGCCAAGTGAAGACAACTAATGATTAAATGAGGGATGCCTGTAAAGGCTTAGTCCACCAGCCTGTTCTCAATAAACTTCGATGGTAAAAATCAAGTCCCTTGTGTTTGAAGACCACATGAGAATAGGAAGGAGCAAAGTGCTGGAGAGGCCCACAGAAATCCACAAGGATGCCCCCACAATAGACTGCTGGCAATAGCCGAGAAATAGCCCAATCTGACCTCCCCTGGTGATAGGATGGCCAAACACCTTAATTGTCATACTAGAAACTCCATCCAGTGACTGAGGGAACTAGATACAGATATCCACGTTCAGGCCCCGGGTGGAGCTCCGGGAGTCCAATTGGCGAGAAGGAGGAGGGTTTATGTGAGCTAGAGTTGTTGGGACCAGGGATGGATGGAATACAGGGACAAGTGGCCAAACGAATGGAAACACATGAACTGTGAACCAATGGCTGAGGGGCCCCCAACTGGATCAGGCCCTCTGAATGGGTGAGACAGTTGATTGGCTTGATCTGTTTAGGAGGCATCCAGGCAGCTGGACCGGGTCCTGTGCTCAGTGCATGAACTGGCTGTTTGAAACCTGGGGCTTAGTAGAGACCCTTGGCTCAGCCTGGGAGGAGGGGACTAGACCTGCCTGGGCTGAGTCCACCAAGTTAATCTCAATCCTCGGGGGAGTCTTTGCCCTCGAGGAGATGGAAATGGGGGGTGGGCCGGGGAGAGGGGGGCGGGGTGGCAGGAGGGATAACGGGGGGATCTATGGCTGATATGTAAAGTTGAATTATATTGTAAAATAAAATAAAATAAATTAAAAAAAAATCAAGTCCCTGAGGCTTGGGACCAGGCTCTTGCTGGTGATCTGGCAGTCATTTTTCTCTCCAATTTAAAGATGGGGTTCCTGAGGAAATGCTAAACTCATGATCCTGAGGCAAATAGATTGTTGGGTTGCCTATCTCTGTTGAGTAGAGCAGAGGTATGTGAATATTGGACTTTCTCACAGTCTGCTGATTCCCAGATGGAACATTAGGTTGGTTTTTTTTTGTTTGTTTGTTTGTTTTGTTTTGTTTTAACAATCATGTAAATCAATGAGCAGACACTCTATTTATTGAGCCTACATTGCTTGGCACTGGAGGATATTGATTATTTATATTGAATTGGGATCAATTCAGAGGCGCTGTGGGGGAAAGTATTTCCTCTGGCAGCCATGCATTTTCTGCCTCTCTTACTGAGCCCAAACAAATGAATGGTGTGCAGTAGAGTTTTATGCATGCCCAAGTCTTTCTGTTAGTGATCTCTGGCTGTGTTTCACTTACAGTTGTACCCAGATTACATAATAGAGTTCCTGGAATCAAGGAGATGATTCACAGAGGATGGTTGAGTAAGGGAATGAAAGACAAAATCCAGTTGTGCTATTTCAGAACCCGGAGGTAATCTCTACAAGTCTGTCTTCAGATTGACTGTGCTAATGTTGTACAGACTGCCAGCTGGTGTCCTCAGATAGGCATAGATTGTACTCTGTACTGTGTTAATGTAAGTATATGTAATTCCCCTGCCTCTACTCTAAATGGCAGTGCAGTATCGGGTAAGAAGATGATCTTTAGAGTCTACCCACCAGGATTCAAATCCTGACTTCTACTTGCCAGATTTCAGGTCTATTGCCTAGCACTAGTGTATCTTAGTTAATTTCTAATTTGGAGACAATTATTGTATTAATATTACTAGAACCATTTAAATAAATGAGTTAATATGCACCAGGTGTACATATTATTGCTTATTTTGGGTAAGTACTCTATATAATGTTAATATTAACATTTTTAGCTAACAATAATTTCTGACCATAAAGTATGAACTGGGAAATCAGCTTTTCAAATGACAAAAGAAGTATTAATTGATGTTTATAATCACCCCATTTATCTTCTCCACTTCTGACCTGTAATAGTCTGGGCATCGTGCTGTATGCCACTGCCACAAAAATCAACTAATCATCCAGTATTTATATTTATTAAACTCAGTCCAGACATCCTCTATTTAATCCTTAGACAACTCCTTGTTTTAGATATATAATGTTCCTGGGTAGAATATGACAAGGTAACTTGATACTAAATGATCATTTTAGATACTCTAATAAAACCAGAAGAATTCTACACCTACATTTGTCTAACGGAAATTTCCCTCGCTTTCTTTTTCCTCATCTTCCTCCTCCTCTTCTTGTTCTTCTCTTCTCTTCCCTCCCTCCCTCCCTCCCTCCGGTTTTTTGAGACAGGGTTTCTCTGTGTAGCTTTGCGCCTTTCCTGGAGCTCACTTGGTAGCCCAGGCTGGCCTCGAACTCACAGAGATCCGCCTGGCTCTGCCTCCCGAGTGCTGGGATTAAAGGCGTGCGCCACCACCGCCCGGCCACTTCTCTTTCTTAAGACAGGGTCTACACATGTAGCTTTGGTTGTCCTGGCGCTCTGTAGCCCAGGCTGCTTTTAAACTCAAACTCGCAGTTATTCTCCTGTCTTGCAGTTATTCCCATGTTCTGTGAGCACAGTCTTGAAACACCATGCCTGGCATAGTGTATTAGTTTTGACAAAAAGGTGAGCTGTTTTTAAAAAATATATTTATCACATGTATTTATTACTATTATTGTGTGTGTGCATGTGTGTATGTGGCATGGACATCAAGAGATAATTTAGAGAAGTCTGTTCTTATCTTCTATCATGTGGGTCCCAGGGATTTAACTCAAGTAGTCAAGCTCAGCAACAAGAGCTGTTACAAGATGAGCCATCTCAGTGGTCCATGATAGACTCTTTTACAGAGAAGAGATAGCCCCTTTGTGGTAGTTTGAATGTAATTGGCCCCCATACTCTCAGAGGGAGTGGCACTGTTAGGAGGTGTGGCTTTGTTGGAGTGTGTATGACCTTGTCAGAGGAAATGTGTCACTATAGGGGTGGGCTTTGAGGTTTTTTTATGCTCAAGATACCGCCTAGCGTCACAGTCTACTTCCTGTTGCCTTCTGATCAGGATGTAGCCAGCACCATGTCTGCCTGAACGCCACCATGCTCCCTGCCATGATGATAATAGACTGAGCCTCTGAACTGCAAGTGAGCCACCCCAATTAAATGTTTTCTTTATAGGAGTTGCCATGGTCGTGGTGTCTCGTCACAGCAATAGAAACCCTAAGATACCTTTCCAGCTGTCCAGGACAGCAATCAAAGCAGTAGCAAGAGGTCATGTGAATTCATATCTTTTAAATTCTGTGTAGCCAATTAGCTCATTTTCCCCAAATTGTTTAAATACACTCAACTAGTGTCATGCCTTTTTCAGTACTGTGGCCAAACTGACTGAGCTTTGTTGGTCAGTTAGCCAATAATCGGGTAAGGGAACACTTTGTATAACATGACTTTTCTGAAGACCAGTGTATTATTTATGTTTCTTAATTGCTGTAGCTATATATTTAATAAAAAGAGTTTGAGGAAGAAAAGAATTATTTTGGCATAAAGTCCATAAAGCCCACCACAGTGGGAAAAGCATGGCAGATAGAGCAAGTAGTTCTAGATGTGGCAGTAGGAACAGAGGGGCAGTTGATCTAACTGTGTGCTATAGTCAGGAAGCAGAGATGAGAATGTTCATGTTCAGCCCACTTTTTCCCTTTTACTTGACAGGATCTCAGCCCATGGGATGGTGCTGCCCATATTCAGTGTTGGTCTCTATTCCTCAGCTAAATTCTCTGGACATTTCCTTGAAAATGGCATGCCATACACCTCCTAGATGATTCCAATTCCAGTCAAGTTGACGGTGAACATTAGCCATCATCACAACCCTTGTCAACCTGACACCCAAGCACATCACTTTTAACTACAATATGCCACTCGTAACCCCATGTCCATCTCATAATGCAAAATGTGTTGAATCTAACTTTAAAAAAAGTCTATAAAAACTTTAACAGTCACAACACTGTTCAGAAGTCCAAAGTCCAAGTCTCTTACGATTTTCATGAAAAACTCTCAACTGTGAACCCCTATAAAAATAAAAATACAATCAAAAAGTTACATGCTTCAAATAGAAAATGATGTAGAATAAACATTTCCATTCCTAAAGGGAGAAATGGGAACATAGCAAAAAAAGATCAGGTCAAATAAGACCATAATTCACCAGGGCAAACACCATATGATGCCTCCAACAACCTTGGGTAGATAGCCTTGTTCCTCCAGTTTTGATACTTGTAGCACGTGCAGCCTCTTGTCTTGAGGCAGCTTCACTCTCTGCCTAAAACTCCCTTAACACTGAAATATATATTCTTGATTTATTTATATGTAAGTCAACATACCACAGTAATACCTACAGCTTCATGTTGATTGCAGCTATTTACAAAATAGTCAAGATATGGAATCAGTTTTGATGAACATCAGCAGATTAATGGATAGTTTATATGTACGTATATATAATGATATATTATCCAGCTATAAAGAAGAGTGAAATTATGTCATTTGTAGGAAAATGAATAGATAGAACTGAGATCATGGTAAGTGAAATAAGCTAGAAACAGACTTGGAATGACAAATATCATTTTCTTTCATATATGGAAGCTTTATATATCTATGTATATCTCTTTTATCTATTGATGCATTTATCTATCTATTGTCTATCATGTATCTATATCTATCTCTCTATCATCTATCTACCTATCATTTATCTATTTTCTATCATCTATGTATCATCTATCTATATCTATCTATCATCTATCTCATGTCTATCATCTATCTATATCTATCATCTATCTAACTATTTGTCTATCGTCTATCAATCTATCATCTATCTATCTATCTATCTATCTATCATCTATATATCATTAAAGTAGAAGGAAAACTATCTAGAGAGGGAGGAGTGGTTACTAAGAGGATAACAGGGAAAGAAATAGGAAGAGAAACATCACATGTTTTCATTCATGTGGAATTTAGGAATGACAGTATAAAAAGAGAGCCTTCCTTTAAGGTATATACATATTACGATGCATGTTGGAGATCTGTGGAAGCAGTAAAATGAGATTTCTCACATTGACATTAAGCTATGTGACTACTTCTAGCTAAGAAGGTACTTAGCTAAAATGTTGGGTACTTAGCTGAAATGTTGGGTCTATGAGCTGAAAACCAATGTTAACATGTATGTTTAAACTCCAAAGTTTTTCAAAATGAAGCATGATGAGAACAGTTTAGGAGCAAGTAGAGGACAGGAGATTGGGCTTGTTTTTGGAAGGTTTAGGTTCTAGGTGAACTATGCTAAGAAACTGGTTCTTACAACAGGAAACAAAAGGTACAGAACAATGGCCTGCTCCTACATCAGTTAGACTCAAATCTATGGCTTCTTGATAGTTTTATAGGAGTATATCACCAAATTGACATTAAGATACATTTCAGAGAGATTTTGTAGACATTCCTAAATCTTGTGTTTTCAGCTGTGATTGCCACCATTAATGTCTCTAAAAACAATAATTTCATTAGAGAGGCTGTAACTGTTTTGAGGAATAGTTAAAATATATGTAATTCATGAAAGACTTAAAATACCCTTCAAAATCACTGTTTGTTCTTTTGGTAGGCATAGCAATATGTTAGTATTTTTTCTTCATTTTCATGAACATCTATCTACCAAACTATTAAATAATTGTAGACAGCAGCACTAGCTGAAAGAATAGGCATACAATGAAATATCCTATTACCAAAAAACAGTCATCTCACTACCAATGGTTCAATTCATGCCCTTGAAAAAAATGAAATAATATTTTTTTATTTGTTCTTCAAAAAATGCCATACGTGTCTACAATGTATTTTGGTCATATACACCCCTACTACCTACCGTCATCTTGCCTCAGGACTTCCCAACACACAGTGGAATATTATTTAGATATAAAGAAAATGTAAATGATGAAATTTGTGGAAAATGATGGAGGTGAGCTACACAGAAGCAGAATCTTTAAGCTGAGCAGGATGTAAGAAAAATAAGTGACAAGATATTGCAAACATTATAGCTGGGAGAAGGCTTCCTCAAGGAGTGGTGCTGGGAGGGGGGCACAGGTGAATCTATAATCACAAGTCCCAGAAAACTGTACCTCACATCTAAGTCACTGTCAAGAGTCTTAACTCACTGCTTTGTAATGGCACATGGAAAACTGCCATCCAGGGTGTGGGAGGGTCTATTTGTGACCTCCAAATTTCTTTGTTGAAATCTAACCCCATACTCAATTTTGAGATGAAGGGCTTTTCTTGAGAAAATGAATCATGAAGACAGAGACCTCATGATCTGGGATTAATGGCCTCGTAAAAGAGGCCCAAAGATGCTCACTTATTCCTTCTTCAGTGCGGAAATGAAGGAAGAAGGCACTATAAATGAAGAATGGGTTCCTACAGAGTACCAACTCTTCAGCGCTTTGATCTTTGATTTCCTAGCCTCTGGAATCTTATGCAATAAACTTCTATTGTTTACAAGTCACTCAGCATAGTGACTGCATAGAAAACTATGGCAGTGTGAATGGAGCAGATAGGATAATAGCTAACATGCGTTTTTCCTGTGAGTCTCATCTCAAGATTTGTATTTAGCAAGTGTTTGCTCAGACTTAAATGTGGCAGCCCCTGTTGATCATCAGCTTAGCAGGGAATACTCAGAAGACAAAAATACAAGAGCTGATAAATGGAGCACTTCATGATCAACTGAAGAGTCGCGACCCAGCTATAGTGGTGTTTAAAACTTTCCTTAGCTTGTGTCTGAGTCTGCAACACAGTGAGGTGGAAGGAGAATTATGAATAGGAGTGATTAATGAAGATGAAGAAGAGCTTCCAAACTGGTGTCAGGGAGAAAAACAAAAGGACTGTTTAAATCAATATGAGCCAGGCAAGCAAGAGGCTTTCATTCTCCAGCTCTGGCAGATTAGAGTCAGGCCTGTCTTCCTTCTGCAAGCAACTACAAATGAGGCACTGTGTATTTCTGAACGTTTTTAGACATCATGCCAAGGGCAGCATTGGCTGTGATCTCAGAGAAAAGGAAACCAAATGAAGACCATCCAGGCGGCCTGGATGGACTTTCTGTACTGTAGCTCAGGGAGGAGAGGCTAATACAAAGTTGGGCATTTTTTTTCTGGGTCCAAGAGTCATAAATTAGAGTGGGGTGGATCAGAGCAAGAGAAAAGGGGAGA
Source organism: Peromyscus melanophrys (assembly GCA_902168415.1). Taxonomy (NCBI): domain Eukaryota; kingdom Metazoa; phylum Chordata; class Mammalia; order Rodentia; family Cricetidae; genus Peromyscus; species Peromyscus melanophrys. The sequence continues at coordinate 11,650 of CABHPR010134519.1, read as the reverse complement.
ATTATGCAAAAGAACTCCAAAAATCTTTCTGTCATCTATTGGTGAATGCAAAGATATGTGCGTGAGGGTGAAAAATCTCCTGAAAACAATTTGCTAACTGAACAATTTCCAGAATTACACATGGTTAGTAGATCTTCGACTTCTGAGTAGCCAGATTGAGACCTTACCCAAGAGCTAGATGTTTAATGGTAATGGGAGGAAGGCTCTACCTTGGTGGTGGGACTGATTTGATCTAACACTAGAAGGCTTAAAACTGGTCATGAAAGAGGTTCAACTACTTCACAACACATTTTAACACATGTACCCCCAAATCAAAACTCTTTAATAAGACAAATAAGATTTAGGCTAGAAACAAAGTAGCATATTACAATGTCTACCCACCAGCTGAAAATTGCTAACTATTGGAAGAAGCAGGAAAATATGAGCCACAAGCAGCAAAAATCCAGATGTTACATAAATGTTAGTGCACAAGGGTTTTAGCATGCTTTCTGGAAACATGCTTGGAACTGTAAAGAAGCAAGAAGATTTATGAGGAAACAGAAACTATCACAAAAATGGATTATTTATATATTATTGTAAAGACATAGTTGTGAATTAAAGAAAAAACACAATAAAAGGATTTAACAGTAGATTACAAACAGGTAGAAAAACCTGAACACAAAATAGTAAAAATTCTCCAAACTGAAGAAGAGCCCGAAAAGATGCAAAACAAAGCTGCCTTCAGTTACTTATGGCACAGTGAACTCTGGTAGACACTTATTTAAGAAGGAAATTTCACACAAACTCTTGGAAAAGGAGAAAGAAATAACCATTATCCCATTTATCCAATGATGCTAGCTCACCTGCTTTAAGAAAAAGCATCAAACAAACCAAATCACATTAAGAAAATAAACTACGAAGTGAATACCTCTTATTAATATCAATGTAAAAGTTCTCAGAAAATTTTCTTGGCATATCGAAATTATGCATTAAGAACATTGCATATTGGGAAAAGTAAGAATTTATTCTGGAATTAAACTGTAGTTAAATATTTGAGAATCATTTTAATTCACTAGAAATAGACCTATCTGGATGTGGCCAGCTGTTGGGCTTTCTCAGTGAGTACTGCTGTGCAGAAACCCATCGCTAATGTATTTCCAGGCACTATCCATTTTATTGCACTTGGTTTATCCTGAAGACTTTCAAAAATAAATATAATAAAGACCTGCTCCTTGTTTCCAATTGCTCTCTGCTGACAGCATTCACTCACAACACGCTCATTGACATTCCTTCCCTGAAGCAACAAATAAGACCAAAGAGAAGATACTTAGTTTACAGGACATTTTACTTTTATGGAAGACTATGTTTGAAGTCTTATGTTGTCGTGTATCCACTAGGCTGACACCTTCAATTACAGCTCAATCACTGATGTGTCATAGTTATAGGCGGTGAATTCTACACATTCTGCAGGTTATTCTGTCCACCGGGTGAGCCCTGATGTGATCGCCTTCAGCTTTTGCAATCCCTTCAGCTGTGTCTGTTTTTGGTTTCCCATTGGCAAGTTTCTATCCTGAGTCATCGTGACCTCTGCCTGCCCCTCAGTAAGTGGGGAGGCTCTTGGGCTCCTGCTATTGAACATGTGGGAGGAAGGAATGGCATACTTTGGAGAGGCCAGTGTGGAGCCTCTCTCAAGCATTTCCAAGAGTCACTCACCAATGTTTTTGTATTATGCATTTACACTACCGAAAGACAGGAGGTCTAGGGCAGTGTTTCCTCCGGGCAGCCTGAACTTCCCCAGACTTCTTCGGACCGCTACAGTTTGTGTTCTCCAGATCAGAAGAATCTGTAGTTTGACATTTGACTGCATTCTTATAAATTCCCAAACTAGCTCCAGCTTGCCTTACAACATATCAATGACTTGTTACCTTCTGTGTTTGCCTTCCTTCTGTGGTTAGCTTCCAGGGAAATTAGCCAGAACACCAGCGGCCTTGATTATGCTGTCAAATGAATGTGGCCTAGTTAGACAGATGGGTTTTTTTCCTTTCCCTTCTAAACAATGTTTTGGTTTTTTTTTTATTGTTTCTTTTAGATGACACATAGGTTAGCCAAATCATTCAAATTATTTGTTTCTTTATTCACCCCATATGACTGAAGGAAGATAGGAAGTTGGCTGGTCTGAGGAGGTAAATTCATCACTCTCTCCTCTAGTTGGATTTGTACTGTCCTCTTCTGAGGGAAAATGCTGCAATTCACCTAGGAGCCAGCCAACAAGCAGCTGACCAAGAGATTTCCAAAAGAGAATCTTCCTAACTCACAAGAAATGGTTTGTGAAGTATTTCTTCAAGCAAATCTGCAGATGAACACTGGGACAGTCTCTTGTGGTTCTCTAGGGGCTGGGGTTCTGAAGGTGTTCTCCCTCACAGCAGCCCAAATACACACAAACTCCTCTGAGCTTTCCAGGAGGAGGTTAGTCAAGGGACATGGAATGGACATGGTGTGAAGGGAAAACACAAACAACGTAAAAGGGAGGACATTCCCAATTACATGGAAAGTATTAAAGAAATGTGAGTGATTTAGATTGGGGCACAAAATAAAACACGGTTGCTGTGTTTGAGATACATTTATCCTGCAAGGGGATTAAAAAAAAAGGTGAAGGCAATCTGAAGTTGACTCTTGCAAGATAGTATAGTCTTGGGAGTCTCTGGTAGAGATTATGTCTCCATCTGTCGGAAATGAGCACAAAAGGGAAGGAAAATATAACAGAAACATCACTGAGAAATGAAACTAGAGTGTTTGCAGATTTACTACAATTCAGGACTGGGGACATATGAGTCAAGAGGACTGTCGGTACAGAGCAAAAAAAATACCAATGTGTATTTTATGGGACTGTCTTCTAATTTATGCTTTTCAACACATAATAAAAGTTCATGGGTATTTCTCTAAATGCCCATGTATTAAAATAACTGAAATAAAATACCACACATTAAAATAACTACACCTGCTGCCATCACCAAGCGCTCTATGGCAGTAACACAATTTTCATATTCAGTTCATTTTCCCTTTCACTAAGACCACTAATTTGGACTCTCTTTTCTTCATTCTCCAATTTCTCCTTTCTTCAACTCATAATAATACCTCTTCCTCTGATTTCACTAATAAAATAGGAGAATGAAAAATAGATCTCTGTCATAGTCAAACCACCCAAATTCATGAACTATCATATCCATGTGTGTCCAAGACAGAACAAACATACGGCCCAAGGGTAGCTCTGAATGCATGTGGATCAAACCAAAATCATCAATTTGTTTAAACCATTATGAGGTGTGGTGATATTTTATTTGTGCTCTAACAAATAAATCTGGCTCCATTTTTTTTTATTATTACTAAGACCTTTTAAGATTCATGTTGCAATGAGGTGTGTGTCTCTGTGTGTGGTATTTTTGATTTACAACTTGATTGTTCAGTTTTCAAGCACGATCTCTGTAGATGACATGTTGTATTACAACACAAAAGATTGAATGTTGTGGGATATTTGTACACTGTAAGATGTATTGCTGCGATTGGTATAATAAAAAGATGAAAGGCCAATAGCTAAGCAGGAGGTATAGGTGAGACTTCCAGGGAAAGAGAGAGAGAGGAAGAGGAAGAGGAAGAGGAATTGAGGCATGTGGAGATGCCAGGAGATGCACAGCAAGCAGGATGTGCAGGAAGAGAGGTAATATCCACGAGCTATGTGGCAGAAATTAAATCAATATAATGGGTAAACTTTAGTTATAAGAGCTAGTTAGGAACAAGCTGAGCTTTCATAATTAATAAGAAGTCTCTATGTTGTTATTTGTGAGCTGGTGGCCCAAAGGAAAGTCCAACTACAATTGAACATGTCATGTAGTCTCTAGTACTCTACTTTCTCTCATTTTATAGTAGATGAATTGTCTGTGCTTCAAACCTTTGGCCAATCCATCATTGGCACACTTGCTGGCATCTTCTCTCCAACTACTTTCCTCTTGGAGCTACTTCCTGTTGTTACTGTTATCACTCTTCTCCATTGTATTATTTTCAAAAGCATACAGACATGCTTCAATATGCCTCATACTCAACAAAGCAGCAACTCAAATCAAACTAAACAGACAAAAGCCAAAATCTTAGTCATGCACCTCTTTCCAGTTACTCTCTTATTCCTTTTCTCTACTGTTAGGCAAAAGTAACAGAACTGTTGTTTATTTTCTTCTCCAATTTCTTGCTTCACATCTATTCTCAAGTCATTTCATTTCTAGCTGACATCTCATTTTTTAGGACCATTAATGATGATCATGTTGCAATGTCCAATAGTCAAAGCTGTCATCTTGCATGATTCTTAGTAGGATTTGAGACAATTGATGGCTATTTAGGGAACTGGTCTAAAAGTGTTTTTTCCCCTTACTTCTAAAATATTACATTGTGTTTCCACCTTTTTGGTTCTATCGTCCATAGGATCCGCTTGACATTATTTCCAGTACTCAGTCATCATAAATCTGATTCTGAACGATGTAGTGAACCTAGCCCCTCAGGCACCAAATTGGCTCCCAGTGATGGTTTAGTTTTAATGGTCAACTTGACAAAAATCTAGAATCACTGAGAAGAGAGTCTCAGTAAGAGATTATCTAGATCAGTTGGCTTGCAGACATATCTGTGGACATTATCTTGATTATGTTAATCATGGTAGAAAAGGCCCCTCACTGTGGGGCCTACTCCCTAAGAAATGGCTTCTGAATGAACTAAGAGCATGAAAGTCAGTGGAGCACCAGGTGCGTACATCATTGTACCACTCTTTACTCTTGACTGTGAGTAATGTGACTAGCTGCTTCACGTGTCCTCCTCCTTGACATCTCCACAATGATGAACTTGGAAGCATAAGCCAAATAAATCATTAAATAAAACCATAACATGCTCAAATTTCTATTTCACTTTAAATGTCACAGTTCCAGATAAAATTCCATATTTCTTTTCTCCAAACTTATTCTTCTCATTTTCCTCATCTAAGGAAAAAAAAATCCATCCCCGCTCTGCTCAGGCTAAAAATTACAACTTAGCCTCTTTGTCTCATGCCTACTCTATCAGCAAAAGCTGTTGGATTCTGTTTTCAAACCCGATTCTGTCCATCATTTCCACGATGACTAATGTTAGCTTATAAGTAGGAGATTCAGGAGAATTGGCTGATAATATAGGGTGTTATGTTTTATTTTCTTTGCACGATTTTATCTACCCTTTCATGTTAGTTTCATTTGTGTTTCAAGTGACAGCTTCAAAGGAGAGCTCAAGTGAGAATTTACAGTTTAAGAATATTAAGAGCATATATCTTAGCGAACTGAAGCTTTTGTTGTTAGAAACAAGAGATAAAATATGTGTCATAGCCACATTTTAAGGACTGAAATCAATTCTGTGATGATGCCTGTGGTTAATAATTTAGTGATAGTCAAGTAATCATATTTGGTAGAAAAATAACTGGTCTTAAGCCACATGGTGAGAGATTCAATTGCCAAATGGGAGGTTCTGCTTCCATTTCTTCCACACAGGTGAGTCCTTGCATGTTTCTCCTTTTATGCACTGGGGACCACATCTGCCCGTGATCACAGCATTCAGAACTGTTATGAGGGGAAATCATACATATGTGTGGAAATGTTTCCCAGATCTTTTTTTTTAATTAATTAATTATTTATTTATTTTTATTTTACAATACCATTCAGTTCCACATATCAGCCATGGATTCCCTTGTTCTCCCCCCTCCCGTCCCCCTCCTCTTCCCCCCAGCCCAACCCCCATTCCCACGCCCTCCAGGGCAAAGCCTCCCCCAAGGACTGAGATCAACCTGGTAGACTCAGTCCAGGCAGGGCCAGTCCCCTCCTCCTAGGCCGAGCCAAGCGACCCTGCATAAGCCCCAGGTTTCATACAGCCAACTCATGCAATGAGCACAGGACCTGGTCCCACTGCCTGAATGCCTCCCAAACAGTTCAAGCCAATCAGCTGTCTCACCCATTCAGAGGGCCTGATCCAGTTGGGGGCTCCTCAGCCATTGGTTCATAGTTCATGTGTTTCCATTCATTTGGCTATTTGTCCCTGTGCTTTATCCAACCTTGGTCTCAACAATTCTCGCTCACATAGACCCTCCTCTTTCTCGCCAATTGGACTCCCGGAGTTCCGCCCGGGGCCTAGCTGTGGATTTCTGCTTCCAGATCCCTCAGTCATTGGATGGGGTTTCTAGCACGACAATTAGGGTGTTTGGCCATCCCATCACCAGAGTGGGTCAGTTCGGGCTGTCTCTCGACCATTGCCAGGAGTCCACTGTGGGGGTATCCTTGTGGATTTCTGTGGGACTCTCTAGCACCTTGCCTCTTCCTATTCTCATGTGGTCCTCATTCATCATGGTCTCCTATTCCTTGTTCTCCCTCTCTGTTGTTGATCCATCTGGGGTCTCCCGCTCCCCCAAGCTCTTTTTCCCTCAACCCTCGCCCTTCATTTCCCCCACTTATGACCAGGCTGTTCATGAAGATCTCATCCATTTCTCTGTCATTGGGTGATCCCCATGTCTTTCTTGGGGTCCTGTTTTCCAGGTAGCCTCCCTGGTGATTTGAGTAGCAGTCCAGTCATCCTTGCTCCACATCTAGTA
>CABHPR010134518.1:21952-51004 GCA_902168415.1 Peromyscus melanophrys | reverse complement strand
GTGTGTGTGTGTGTGTGTGTGTGTGTGTGTGTGTGTACATGCATGTGTACATGCCATAATTCACACGTGGAGGTCAGAAGACAACTTGCAAAGGAGTTGGTTCTCTCCTTCCACCATGTGGGTTCCAGGAATCCAACTGAAGCCATCCGCTTGCTGGTGAGCATCTTTAATCCTGAGCCATCTCACCAACCTGCTCTGGAACTCTCCATCCTTCTGCCTCTGCCTTCTGAGCACTGCGGTCACAGGTATGCACCACCCCCCTGCTACTTACCTGTTTTAAAACATGTCTGGCTTTGCTTTCTAGTTTGTGACATCTGAGTCTAAGAACTGGTTAGAAAAATCAATGCATAGTAATATTTAATGTTCTCTAGAAATCTCCACTTGATTTATTTCCTGTTTAGTCCAATCAATCTTCAACTATCTTGCACCTTAACACAAATCATACCCTCAGTCTTTTTGACAAATGTCTTCTGAGAAACATAATTAAGATGGACCTTTTGTGCTGCAGAGTTTAGGAAATATCTGGAACTGCTTTATTTTAAAGGATCTGGAATGAGATGCCAATCAGTATTCAGCTGGGTTCTTTCTAGACAGTCTTCCAGTATCTCATTGCTTAAATCATTACTAAAGCAGCCTGTGATCATTTGCTGTGTGGTGGTTTGAATGAAAATGGCCCCCATAGGCTCACAGGGAGTGGCACTATTGGGAAGTGTAGCCTTGTTGGAGTAGGTGTAGCTTTGTTAGAGGAAGTATGTCACTAGGGGTGGGCTTTGAGGTTTAAATGCTCAAGCTGCATCCCCAGAGTCTCTCATTTAGTGTCCGGGGTTGACCTTCGAGAGTCTAGGAATCCCTCAGTTGTGTGGAGATGCATGTGTGCATTTTCCTAGGGAGCTCCATTAGACTGTCCGTGGGAAAAAAAGGAGGAAGAAGCTGAGCATGAAGTTGTATGCCTGTAATTCTACAGCATGGGAGGTTTGGGCAAGAGGGTCAGGAGTTCAAGCCTAACTTGAGCTGGATGAGACCCTGTCCCAAAGAAACAAAATCAACACACACACACACACACACACAGAGTGGGTGGGAGAGGGATGGAAATGAGAATGAATTGAAAGAATATGTCAGCTTCAATAATTTCTACTAGTCTCTTTTTCTTCTCTATCTTCCTTTTTATATCTAATTTACTGGTCCAGGGTACTGATCACCGAGGAGCCTATACAACATCAAGCAGGGGTAAAAGTGGCGGCAGATGGTTCTACAGCCTGGGATCAGAGAGCCCCAACATCAGAGCTGGGAAAAGCTCAGGAGAAAGCTGGGCATCAGCAGTGGAATGGGGCTTCCTCCTGCGGCCTCCAGGTCCCCGGTCCCAGAGAACCTGGAGTGATATGAAAGTTCAGGTGGCAAAAATCCAGTCAGCTAGGGAGTCAGTCTCTGTAGAAAAAGGCTGAGTATCCTTTCAGCGACCCTTCCAGCCTCTGTAAGTTCAAAACTCTTGGATGAGTTGGCGAGATGAGATGGCTCAGTGGCTAAGGGTGATTGCTGCCAAGCCCAATGGCCTGAGTTCAATCCCCAGGACCCACATGATGGGAGGAGAGAATCAACTCCCTCTAGTTGTCCTCTGACCTCCATATTCTAACCATGGCATGCTTGCACCCTCCCCAACCAAATAAATACATAAGATTTTAACTCATTGGCATGGTGGGAAGGTCCACCACAGAGCCTGTCAGTCTCAGGCACCTCCAAGGCCCTGGCCATAGCAAGTCACTGTTGGCATCTGTATCCATACCTCTGTGCCTGTGGCTCTCTTTAGTCTCTCTTCCTGGTATCATTTCCTTTCCACTGTCCAAATATGACCCCCACTCATCCTTCCAGGCTAGATTCAGTGTTTCTTTGTCCCCATGTCCAGTCCTAATTTTCTCCTATCACCTCAGCAGAATCAGTCTTTCTTGGGTAGATGCCAAAGGTATTTCTTACATTTCACTGATAGGTTATGGTATAGTGTGGATGCTTGACTTCCGTCTTTCCTGCTAAGCCAGGAATTCCATGCAGGTAGAGACTCCTTCTTGCGTGTCTGTATCCCTAACACCTCCCTCAGTGCTTCCCAACAGGAGCTTAATACACGTTTGTTGAATGGAATCAGTTTATATGACTCACTTAAAATTAGAGACCAGTGCTTATTTAATAAGTCAGGACAGACTATAATAATAGTAATAACAAAGTCTCATTTCCACTGCTTATCCAAATAACTGATTCTTTTGTGGAGCTGGATTTTGAAAATCTTCTTGTCGATGTGTATTTCTTTGATATGCTAGAAAGGAATCTAGGACCGATACCTCCTCGAAGCAGCACAGACGCACTGTGGATGTTACGCTGGCTGTAGGGCCATGTCAAAGATAACATACAGTACCTTTCATAAGCGTGCATTTCAGCCTTTTCTCTTCATTGTCATGACAATATTTTGTGGACTCTTTATAAGATCCAAGTTAGTTTAATTCAAACCACACTAAACTAAGCATTTTCCAGACACAAAAACAGAATGCCAAAGTTTGGAATCTGGTATTCCTGTATAGTTTGTTTGCCAATCTGCAACGGCTTGGTCACTCAAATAGGTTATTTATTCATTTATTTATTTTACTTTTACAGATTTAAATTTGTTCAGTAGTAAGATTCATAAATTAAGGGTTTCAAATAATTTTGAAAAATGGTATTTTTCTCCTTCAGATTCTTTGAATTTCTAAGAAAAGGAATCAAGGATTTGCTTATTTGGCCCTTTTTTGAGTGCATGCTACGGGCTAAGCTTTATGCTGGGTTAGTTGTGATTCAAGATCAATAAAACAGTATTTTCCCTTAAACAGCACACCACCCCAGAGAGAAGGTATACAAACAAATGATTGCAATGTAAACCTCAGAGAAGAGAAAGGAAAACTCCTCCTTTGAGAGCCAAAGTTGAGGTTAAGAATGGACGTGTCTGCAGACCAGGGTCTGCAGGCGAAGCAGAGAGCTGAAGGGAGGTCACAATTGATAATCTCTTTTTTTAAATATGCGAAGTGGGAATCTAGGTCATCTCTGAGAATTAGTGGCATGAGGTAGCTCTTGAGAAGAACTGAGTATTTCAATAATTCATAAGGAGAATTAGGAAAGAGATAACAAAGACAAGTCAAGGATGGCATGTGGTACGAGAAAGCTGTGAGAGCCGAGCTGAAATTGGATAGTGTGGGGGAGGAGGCTCCATCAGTCAGCACGGCGCTGTAATTTGCTCCCGCTCTGCTCTATGACCATATTGTGCCCAGGGCTCACAGGAAAGTATGGCCTGCTCTGGAAGAGGTCTCCTTAAGAGGAGGCTGACAGACTTGGAGAAAGTCAAGACCAGATGAGAACAGGCCTGGACCCTGTAGGTCCTCGGCAAACTTGGCTCCTCCTCCTCTTCTTCTGATGTTTATTTACTTTTGTGTGTGTGCGTATGAGGAGGATTTTGCCTGCATGTGTGTTGGTGCACCATGTGCATGTCTGAAGACGGCAGAATCTCCTGGAACTGGAGTTACAGATGATTGTGAGCCGCTATGAGGGCCCAGAGAACTGAATCCAGGTCCTCTGGAGGAGCAGCAAGTGCTCTTAACCACTGAGCCCTCACTGGCTTTCTTTCACGCCCGCCACCGCCTACCTATGGTCTGTGCATACGACAGTCAGATGGTAACAGCTGGCTTAAACAGGAGGATTAGGAGTCACTTTCCAAAGCCTAGTTGTCCTTGAGGCTTGAATGTGGGCTGTGATTGGTGGTGCCAGCTTCCAGGAGAAGAACCAGGTTTACCCCGTAATGCAGTATGAGCCTCTTGCTTGAGGGCTGGACCAGAGGTCAAAGACATTTTACTTGCCTAGGTTCTTGGGGCAGAGCTTTTACTCTGTTTTGAAAGAGGTTGTGGTACTAAGCCTTCATGAGTCTCCGGTAAGTTCCCTTTCTGCCTGCGAGCTTACCCAGGAATACAGATCTCATGTTTTCAAGAAGTTGTAGTGGTGTCTTTTCTTGACATAAAGGTGTTACATATGGATGTCACTGTCAGCCCCAAAGACCTTCCCCCTCGGAGTAGTTAGTTGTATTGTGTGATTTATTTTACTTGCTGTCAACGGTGGCATTGTACTTTTTCCCCTTCGAGATAGACTTCTTAAGACTCTGATTTCAGAAAAGGGTAAGCCGTTTCTCACAGGAACACACTGTTGCACTTCCAGCGTTTTTACCTGTAGTTCTGAGAACAGCACTGAAGTCTGATAATGAGTTACTTCATAGAGTGCTGTTTCAGTGTAGTATAAAGGAAAACTGTTCAACAGAAACCATGGACCATGACAGCGAAACGCTGAAGCTTAGTGTCCCCAGAAGAGTAAAGGGAATCACAGGTCATCTTCATCTCAAGAAACTGAGCAAACAGCCCTGTAGTCGGCTGGAGATGCTCTGGGGAGTCTAGATCATCTGTCTTGTTAGTTTGGCTTATCAGTGACAAGTCTTGAATACTATTTTTGAAACTTCATTTCCATCTGGATGACCCTAAAAAGCCACATACATTGCACTCGACATTTGTCAGGTGCAGACATCTAGCTTTATTCACAAATTGGTGCCATCTATCTGGACCTCAGAACTCTTCTGTACCCGTCCAGCCCAGACACACTTGCTTCTCCAAGTTTGTTTCGGCTGGTCAACCTATTATCTTGTGACGAAGATGTAGTTCCCATAGCCCACTGTTTTGTAATTGATGTATTTTCCATTAGACTTTCTCCAAGGCAGACTTTCCTCTGAATTTCAAAGGATAATGAAGCAAGTAATAATTCCTAGTTAGATATTAGGTCAAAGAGATAGTTCCAGAGTAAAAGTGTTCATTCTAAGTGCTAGTTAAAGAGTTTTCCAAAAATCAGTAACTGGCAGCTTCCCTTCCCCCTTCAAATATAGCCGCGGTTAGGGCTGGTTTCTGGATTTTCTGTTTAAAAATTTGACTTTAAGCTGGGCGTTGGTGGCGCACGCCTTTAATCCCAGCACTTGGGAGGCAGAGCCAGGCGGATCTCTGTGAGTTCGAGGCCAGCCTGGGCTACCAAGTGAGCTCCAGGAAAGGTGCAAAGCTGCACAGGGAAACCCTGTCTCGAAAAACCAAAAAAAAAAAAAAAAAAAAATTTTGACTTTAAAAATTCTTGGGGTTGGGGATTTAGCTCAGTGGTAGAGTGCTTGCCTAGCAAGCACAAGGCCCTGGTTTCCGTCCCCAGCTCTGGGGGAAAAAATTCTTGTCTGTCCTCAGCAAGCGTATATTGCTGTATATAAGTGACATTGGTGGCTTGTCCTAAGGTGCATGTGAAGAAGGCAGACTTCCTTTAGATGTCCTCCTTGATTTCAGTCAGTTGGTGTAAGTCTGTCGCTCTTTCCTTTTTAGGTTGTAAACATGTTAAAGGCATCCTGTTGTACGGACCCCCTGGTTGTGGTAAGACTCTCTTGGCTCGACAGATTGGCAAGATGCTGAATGCAAGAGAACCCAAGGTGGTCAATGGACCAGAAATCCTTAACAAGTATGTGGGAGAATCGGAGGCCAACATTCGTAAACTTTTTGCTGATGCTGAAGAGGAGCAAAGGAGGGTATGTGAGCATAAGACTAACATACTACAATGGCTTACATGATGATTGACACCGAGTGACACCCAGAGACACGGAGCTGACCTGTGATCTATGTTTTGAAACTACTTGCAGGAAAAATTTAGTTACATACAGCATTGCCCTAGAGCAGTGGTTCTCAACCTGTGGGTTGTGACCTCTTTGGGAGTTGAACAACCTTTTCACAGGGGTCGCATATCAGATATCCTGCATGTCAGATATTTATATTACGATTCATAATAGTAGCAAAATTACAGTTATGAAGAAGCAATGAAAATAATTTTGTGGTTGGGGGTCACCACAGCATGAGGAACTGGATATAAGGGTTGCAGCATAAGGAAGGTTGAGAACCCCTGGCCTAGAGGTTATGGGGGGTTTACATGATGTGAAATGCCATTACTCACATGTTCAAAAACAGATCTTGGATATATATTCAAGTGGTGCTTTTGGACCACACGGTTTCCAAACAGTTGAAGTCATTTGTCTTTTGGGAAAGGAGGGAAGTTAAGTCCGTGAATAGACTGTGGGAATCCTCTATGTGTAAAGTCCCCCATGAAGTAAATCCTTAGTCACACCGAGTCAGCTCAGCTGTAGAGTAGCATCTTTGAAATTACAGCATTACCAATTATTCCCACCTACAATGAAATGGAAGAATTCAGAAGTTATTTGGAACTCCAAGGGCTGTATTTAAATTGGCTGCAAGTTTAAAAACCCAAAAGCTGGATTTGGGCCTCAGAAAAAAAATGATTTAAAAGCCAGACCTGAGTTTCTTAACTGTGACAGTTGTTTGATGTGTTGTTTTGACTGCATCACAACTTGCCCAGATGTTTGGTTGTACGTCCTGGGGGTGTTTGTAAAATGTTTCTGGGTAAAATTAACTTTGAATTGTTCAGCTGAGTAATGCAGATTGTCTTCTCACTTTGAGCTGATGTCTTCTAAACAGAAACAAAGGACCTAGAAGCCACTGAATTACATTGTAAGAGCTGAGAGAAAAATTGATTTTTTTTTTTTTTAGTTTAATATGAGTTATTGGGCTAAGAGTATAGTTCAGTGGTGGAGCACTGTGTGAGGCCCTAGGTTCAATCCCAGCACTGCAAAATTAAATGAATGAATTTCTCATTCACACTAACATTTGAATGATGTTGCGCTTCCTGGTCTAGGAAGGTCAGGATAGTCCTTCTCTGTTGAGTTTTCTTTGCTCTGTATGGCCAACAACGGTGTTGTGATGTCAACCGAACTCTTGCATCGTTTTTCACAGAACTCCAGCATTCTTCCACTGTATTACCATTATAACCTTCTTGAACACAGCAGGGAATAATTGCTAATGCTGTCATCTCAAAGATGGTGAGATAGCACAGTCCATCTTTAAGAGTTAAGAAAAAGTCCAGTGGGCTTTGTAGTTATTGAAAGATAAAATGAGGTTTAGTATATTTTAAGAATACATGGTGGTTTTCTTTTCTTTTTTTTTTTTTTTTTTTTTTTTGTTCTTTGGAAATTTAGAAAAAAGAAAAAGCATGAGGCAACAGTCCCTATAAATAGTGTCAACTGAAAAAAAAATACCTAAAAAGGTAAAATTGAGTCTATGGTAGCCATGATAGTTATGCACTAAACAAAGATGAGTTGAAGCATAGTCTAGAGGAACAGCTCATAAAATCTCCCTGTGAGAGTTTCCATGTAGTTGAATAGATAATTTTGGTACTGTTTTTAAACTCAAAGCTTAAACATGGCACTACTAATGATAAAACTACACTGGCAAAGAGTTTCCAGATGGATATTAACCATACCCAGCCTCTTCTGGTATACCCAGCTAATGTCCCCATGGAGGGTAAATGTGTGTCACACAAGCCTCCCCTTTGTGACTCTGGACAGTCCAGGCTGACAGAGATGAGTGCTTCCATATAGGTCACCTCGATAAATTTAGAACAGCACTTTAAAGGCGAGCACCACCACGGCCTGCTATTTTCTAAAACAGTTTCTTATTGAACCTACAGCTGCCATTTGGCTAGCCTTGCTGGCTGAGAAGCCCCCAGGATCTGCCTGTCTTGCCCACCTAGTCTGGGGTTTCAGGTGCATGCCACTGGCCACCTTTTATACAGGTGCTGGGCGTCTGAACTGAGTCCTCATTCTGGTGCAGTGAGCACTTTGCCCATCGAGTTATCTCCCCAGCCCCGTTCTTCATTGTATTTTTTCCTTTTTCCTTTTGGTTGTCATTGGTGGAGGGTTTTCGTCTGTTAGAATGATTCTGATGTCCGTTTAGAAGTAAACATGGTTCAAAATAGTTTTTAAAAAGATTTGTTTCTTTTATTTGGTGTGTATTTGTAAGTTCCTGCATGTTTATTCATGAACATACCATATACATGTGCCGTATACATGTCTGGTGCCCTCAGAACCAGAACACGGCATTGGATCCCATAGACCTGGAGTTACAGTTGTTTGTGAGCTGCCACGAGGGTGCTAAGAGTCAAATCTGAGTCCTCTGCAAGAGCGTTCACACATGTATACACACACACACACACACACACACACACACACACAGAGAGAGAGAGAGAGAGAGAGAGAGAGAGAGAGAGAGAGAGAGAGAGAGAGAAACCCCCACCAGATAAAAATTAATATGTATTGTAAAAATTTAAAGAGAATAAAATGTAGGTGACCATCAGTTTATATAATGGAGATGGACTTTTAAAAAGTAACAGAAAACAATAAAAATAAAAACTGATATTGGCTATTTGTGGTAGTTTGAATATAATTGGCCCCCATAATCTCATAGGGATTGGCACTATTAGAAGATGTGGTTTTGTTGGAGTGGTGGATATGGTCTTGTTAGAGGAAGTGTGTCAGTGTAGGCTGGACTTTGAGGTTTCCTATGCTCAGGATACCACCCAGTGTGTCAGTCAACTTCCTGTTGCCTGTAAGATGTAGGACTCTCAGCTATTCCTCCAGCAACACATCTGCCTGCATGCCGCCATGTTCCTCACCATGATGATAATGGACTGAAACTCTGACACTGTAAACCACCCAATTAAATGTTTCTTTATAAGAGTTTGCCAGGTCATGATGTCTCTTCACAGCAATAAAAACCCTAACTAAGACACTGTTTCAATACTAAAACCAAAGAGAACACTCACCTTCTACTTAACAAAAAGTATGCTATAAATAATATTAAGATAACAAAGGGCAAACTGAAATAAAATATTTACAAAATATATTAATAGACTTAATTAAAAAGCTCTTAATTTTATTTTTTTTTGGTTTTTCGAGACAGGGTTTCTCTGTGTAGCTTTGCGCCTTTCCTGGAACTCACTTGGTAGCCCAGGCTGGCCTTGAACTAACAGAGATCCGCCTGGCTCTGCCTCCCGAGTGCTGGGATTAAAGGTGTGCACCACCACCGCCCAGCTTTAAAAAGCATTTTTTATAAATCAGTAATAAAAGAAACATACAGGAGACAAATCAAATAATAAGAAAAACTTGGCAATGGTAAAAAATATATAATTTCTATTTTTGGTTGTGAGCCTAACCTTTAACAGCTGAACCATCTCTCCAGCTCAAAAATATATAATTTAACCAAGCCGTGGTGGTGCACACCTTTAATCCCAGCACTTAGGAGGGAGAGCCAGGCGGATCTCTGTAAGTTCAAGGCCAGCCTGGTCCACAGAGCGAAATCCAGGACAGGCTCCAAAGCTACACAGAGAAACCCTGTCTTGAAAAACAAACAAATAAAAAATATAATTTCAGTAATTATTAAAATGTGATTTAGAAGTAGAAAACTCAGTTCCTAGTACCGTTAAAACCAATGAAACACACAGAGAAAGATACTAGCACATTGGTAATTATTTTTTAAAGTTTCTAATATTTCTTACTTGTGAGAACATAACAAAATAGATAAAGTCATACATTGTGGAATTCTAAACTGATTAAAAAATTTTTTTGAGGGGACTGATGATGTAACCCTAAATTTATCCCCAGGACTACAAAACAGCAACAACAAATTATTTTAGAAAAGCATTTGACACTCTATTTTAAGGTCTTTAAAATATCCAGTATACCCTTTAACCTAACAGTTGTATTTAGGAAGTAATTATGTATTTTGTCAAGGATTTATGTATAAAAATGTTAATTGCAGCAACATATATAATTAGAAATATATAATTAGAAATAATTAAATATCTAGCAGAAAGGAATTAATGTAGAGTATGGGGGTTGAACTGTGAAACCAGTCGTGATGAAATATTAGAGAGCTACTAATAATCACATTGTAGTTCTGGATTTAAGGTAATAACTAAACTGGAAAAGCACTCAGGCTGAGAGTATTACATAGTAATAATATTTTGACTAGTTGACTTTGGTGGTTATGATCTCTTTATGTTTTCATATATTTTCCCACATTGTATATTTTTAAATTAGATATTTTGCATTTAGAGAGAGAGATTTTTGGCACTCAGTCCTAAATGGAATGTCTTTATCAATGTAAATGGACATTTCCATGTCCCAACCGCCCGGTCCCAAATAACTGACTCAGAGGCTGAATATGAATTATAAATGCTCGGCTAATAGCTCAGGCTTATTACTAACTAGCTCTACATTTTAAGTTAACCCATATTTCTATTTATGCTTTGCCATATGGCAGTACCTTTATTAGCATGGCATGTTCATCTGCTGCTCCCTCTGCATCTGGATGGTGACTCCTGACTCCACCCTTCTCTTTCCCATCATCCTTAGTTTGGTTGCCTCGCCTATCCTTCTTGCCTGGCTACTGGCCAATCAGCATTTTATTAAACCAATTCGAGTGACAAATCTTTACAGTGTACAAGAGAATTATTCCACAGCAATCAAACCCCTCTCCTCCAGTCTCAGGGATCAATAGGCAAGAGAGGCAGAAAGATTGTAAGAACCAGAGGTGGTGGATAATTCCAAGGGAACAGCCTTCCAGACACAACAGGACTGATGCACATATAAAATCAGAGACCATGACAGTGTGCACAAGACCTGCTCAAGTTCAAACTGGACAAAACCATACTGGGAGAAAAGGAAGTGGACACAGAGTCCCACCCCTACTCAGGAAGCTATTTGCAGTTGATACCTGCTAGAAGAGAACAAATCAGTTTTCTCCAACTGATTGTCACTGAATATATCAACCACACTCCAGGGCAGGACCCATGCACAGGAGAATTAGTCAACACAAAATGGACTCCATGGTGTGTGTGTGTGTGTGTGTGTGTGTGTGTGTCTGTGTCTGTGTCTGTGTCTATGTTGCATGCATGCTTTTTGTCTTGGTATTTTTTTTCCTTATTGTTTTTTTGGTGGTGGTGTTTTGTTTTGACTTGTTTTTTTGTATTGTTTTTGTTTTGAGAGAGAGAAAGAACGTCAAGTTGGGCGGGTAGGGAGGTGGAAAGGATCTGGATGGAGTTGGGGGAGGGGAAAGAATACAATCAAAATATTTTTCATGAAAATAATTCTAATAAATAAAAGCAACATATTTTACTTTAAAACAAGTAGAAAGAAAAATAAGCACTTGAAATTGTTTTTCAGAGAACAGTGTTTAAGAGAATACAAGGTGTGATGAGTTCCCATTTTTTAAATTAAAGTGTAGAAATCTGTAGAGGCCAGCTAGATGATTCAGTGGGTAAAGGACCCCTGAGCTCACATGGTAAAAGGAGAGAACCAACTCTCACAAGATGTTCTCTGACCTCTTGTGATCTGTGACTCACACACATAAATGTACACACACACACACACACACACAAATGTACATACACACATACACACACACCACCACCACCACCATAAATAACTGTAAATATAAAAAATAAAAATTTGTTATAACATTAATAGCATTTATCTTTAGGTGATAAGAGTAGTTTTTAACTTTATTTTTAATTGTTTTATAACTTTTGCTAAGTTAGTATATTTCCTAAGGTAAAAATACATCTCTTATTTTAATTGATTATAATTATTTTGTGTGTGTTTGTGTGCAAGGACTGACCTTTTGGAGGTCCTCTCGTTTGGGAGCCGTCCGTCCACCATGGAGATTTCAGGGATCTGATCGGGTCATCAGGCTTGAACCATCACTCATCCCTGACCCTCTCTTTTAAAAGTGTGTGTGTGTGTGTGTGTGTATGTTTGTGTGTGTGTAAGTATGGGTGTGACTGTGGATATGTATGTACCATGGCATGTGTGTGGAGGTGAAAGGAAAACTTGTGGGAATCAGTTCTTAGACCGTGTGGGTCCCAGGGATTGAAGTCAGGTCATCAAGCCTTTACCTGCTGAGCCGTTTCAGTGGCCCTGTCAGCCTCTTTGAAAGACTGCATTTTTACAGGCTGGGTGTGTGGAGGCAAAAGTGGGTGAGTCAATGCTCCAGGCCAGCCAGGGCTACATAGAGAGACCTGTCTCAAACAAAACACACGTCTCGTGCCCTCCAAACAGGGATTGTATTTTCACCAGAGATTAATATAACCATATCTAATCCTTAGGTTCATTGTGCTCATCAGTTTATGTCATTTTTATGTTTAGATGAGGTGCATTCTCTTCTGTTTTGTTATTTTTTGTTGTTCTTTTTAGTATTAAACATAGAAAGTAAAAGAATCATGGTTGACATCAATTAATTTTATATTTCAAAATAGTAGAGAGGATTTTGATGCCTCCCAAATGAAGAAGTGTTGCATGCTTAATATGGTGGATAAGTTACCTTGACCTGATCATTATACGTTGTATGCACACATTGAAATGTCATAATAACCATATCAGTTAAAGTTGGAAGACGTTTTCTAGTGTGTTCCTCCCTCTGGTCCCTCACAGGAAGCTTAATTACTAAATATAAATTGCTAGAAAGCCCATGTTAATTTAAGCTAGTGAATTATTAGCTGTTTTGCAACTCAAACACCTTTGAGAGGGCAGCAAACTAAACCATGATTTAGTTTACACTCATCTATATTTATTAGTCAAAATGCACCAAATCAACCTGTAGAATGCTTGTTTTGCCTTTCTTGATTAGTTTGTTTAATAATGCATTCAGATTGCGACCTCTAACAGAATTCCCTTCCTTCATAGCTTGGTGCTAACAGTGGCTTGCACATCATCATCTTTGATGAAATCGATGCCATCTGCAAGCAGAGAGGAAGCATGGCTGGTAGCACAGGAGTTCATGACACCGTTGTCAACCAGCTGCTGTCCAAGATCGATGGTGTTGAGCAGCTGAACAACATCCTGGTTATTGGTACGTCTGAAGTAAAGGGCGACCCTACACACTAACCTCTGGCTCACCCATCTGGGCTTCGGTGCCTGTTCTGCTCTCCCAGAGTGTTTTAACTGTTGTGCGCTCAGAGCTGCTTCTTGGGATGCTTTTTAGGAGGGAAGAACATTACTGCTTTATGGACATTGAAACCTCTGCCTACAGGAGGGGAGACCTGCGAGCCTTCTCTCCTTTTAGCCACGTGCCCTCGCTGAACCTTAAAAAAAAGTTCTCTTTTTAAATAGGCATTTCGTTACAAAGTCTTGCAGTGTTTTCTACTAGATAAAAAATAAATGCTGTTTTTAGTTTAGTGTTATTTGGTTTGTGTTTGGCTTTTATAAAATGTCCTTAGGAAAATTACTATTTGGGGGGCGGGCGGATGTTTCAAGACAGGGTTTCTCTGTGTAGCCCTCGCTGTCCCAAAATTCATTCTGTAGACCAGGCTGGCCTCGAACTCAGAGCTCCTCCTGCCTCTGCCTCCCAAGTGCTGGGATTAAAGGTGTGCACCACCACTGCCCAGCTGGAAGGTTACTGTTTTTACATAGACTGAAGTACATTTTATCTTCTTTTACTTCTGATCATTTGCTCACTGTTCTTAATATCTGCATTCAGGAATGACCAATAGACCAGATTTAATAGATGAGGCTCTCCTTCGACCTGGAAGACTGGAAGTGAAAATGGAGATAGGTAAGTAAAGTAGGTCACTGGTATGTCTGTGTGCATGTGTGTATCCATGTATGTGGTGTGTGTGTGTATGTTTGCATGTGGTGGGTGTGTGCATGTGTTTGCATGCAGTGTGTATGTGTGTGTGTGTGTACATGTGCATGGTATGCATGTGTGCAGTGTGTGTTTTGTGTGTGAGCATGTGTGCATGTCTGTGTGTGGTATGTGTGAATGTATGTGGTATGTGTGTGTGTGTATGTGAACATGTATGCATGTGTGGTGTATGTGTGTGTGTGTGTGTCTGCAAGCGTGGGTGTGTAGTCTGCCAGCGTACCTGTGTTTTCATGTGTGGTTTCAGAGTTCATTAATGAGAGCAATGTCATATTAAATAATGCTCACTGTCTCATTGCCTAGAAGAAAAGCGTTGGAATTGTAAACGTGTCTTCTGATGGACTCTGAAGACCAGGAAAATGTCTGTTTTTTCCCTCAGGCTTGCCCGACGAGAAGGGTCGACTACAGATCCTTCATATCCACACAGCAAGGATGAGAGGGCATCAGCTACTGTCTGCAGACGTGGACATTAAGGAACTGGCCGTGGAGACTAAGAACTTCAGCGGTGCTGAGCTGGAAGGTCTGGTGCGAGCAGCACAGTCCACGGCCATGAACAGACACATAAAGGTCAGGAAAACCGATGACCAGGTGGAGCGTGTGGCCTGGGAGTGCCAGGCCGCCATTCTGTCTCTCTTTGCCACATGGGTCAAGGAGAGTAATGCTGACTTTTGGTGTCAAGAGAGCTGGAGTAAGGATTAGTTTTCCACTGAAGGACAAATGGCGGTGTCAGCCCAGTGGTGACTACCAGCTTATTTGGTCACTACCAACTGGCAGACAAGGATTCTCAAGATCGTTGTTTTCAACCTTTGTGCTCTCTTAAGGTACACGCTGTTAAAGAAGCTGAGTTCCTCATCCAGGAGCTGCTGCATGTGCAAACACTGGATACTTGCTAGTTTTCAAGTTTGGGGCTGGACACAAGATGTGAATCTTGAACTTTTCCCTCAAGGGGTTCAGTCAGGAAAATGGACTAGTACAACGTGTTAGTTTCTGATTTGTGTGTGTGCTATTGAGGGTTGAACTCAGGGCCTTTAATGCATGTTTTGCAAGCACTCTACCACTGAGCTACAGCCTTTTATCGTTTTTATTTTGGTCTTGCTAATTTGCCCAGACAGGCCTTGAGCTTGTGACATATCACAGACACGCTTTGAGCTTATGACGCTCCTGCCTCAGATTCCCATGTAGCTGGGATTGCAGGTGTGCTCCACTGTACTTGGCTTAGTACAGCCACATTATAGATACAGTGGTAAAAATGTGTATCGAGTCCTTGTATTTTGATAAGTAAAGTCTGAGAAAGAAGTGCACTTGGCCCTTTCTCATGCTGCAGTTACTCCTGTAATTCCGTAGCTCCCTGTCTTCCGTCTCATCTCCTGACAGTGCCCGTCTCCTAACCCTCTGATTGACGGGTAGGAATACCACTTGGGTGTTTTCCCTGATCTCAGATATAAGATTCTCCAGCCACTTTCCCTCTTGCTCCTGTTTCTTTTGACCCCAGCTCCCCAGGTTAAGATTGCAGAGTCACCTCTGTGTCCTAGTCAGGCTGTCTGTCATGAAGGGGATCTGTCTTGGAGCAGTGTTTTTCCACCGTGGTTGCCACCACCCACTTCCTCTTCACTAACTACCCTGTTTCAGATCATTTTACCTTCATGGCAGCCATGTCTGCAAAGCACGCTCATAGTTCCTCGCCTAGTTTCAGATCCGACTAACTGGCTCCTCCAGGTCTTCCCCCAGTTCATCTCGACGTATTCTAGTCAAACTGAAGTACTCACTGGTTACCACACTCTGTTTTGTCTTTAGTCTCTCTGCTCCTGCTGTTTTGTTTTGTTGTTGTTCTTCTGTGACCCTCAACACTCATCATTTACCTGGTGTGTACGCTGTCCTTTGCTTAAACCTTTTCTCCTTTTCCCTTTAAAGAATGCTCGACCGCCTTCCTTCCTGAAGTAGTTAGTTACATAGCATGTGTGATCCCTCCAGCTGACTTTGACTCCAAATAGTTTATCAGGCAAGTGCAGAGCTCAGTGGGTAAAGGCAGTCAATTATGACCTGAATTGACCACCAGACCCATGTAAAGGTAGAAGAGAACCAAGTCCACAAGTTCACATGGACTGTCACACATGCTGCCCCTCCCCCATCACACACACATTAATAAATAATAAATTCTTTTAAAAATGTAAATAAAAATTAGGTTTATTACTGGACCTGGTGGGTACAGGCTTGTAGCCTAGTAGTTGGAAGCTAAGGCAAGAGGTTTGCTTTAAGTTTAAGGCGTGCTTGAGGTACAGATCAGGTACCAGGCCAGCCAGGATTACATAGCAAGACTCTGTTTCAATACCCCTTTCAAAAACAAGTTTATTTAGTACCAGATATATGTCATATACTGTACAAGCAGTTAAAGCTATAACTGCAAAGAATTTAATTGCCTACTGTTGATCAGCACACACCGTATACAAGAATAGAAAACATGCCGGGCGGTGGTGGCGCTTACCTTTAATCCCAGCACTTGGTAGGCAGAGGCAGGCGGATCTCTGTGAGTTCGAGGCCAGCCTTACAGAGTGAGTTCCAGGACAGGCTCCAAAGCTACACAGAGAGACCCTGTCTTGAAAACAAACAAACAAACACAAAAATAATGCATGATAAAGGAAATGAGGAGACATCAGATGGGATCAACTGTGGGGTGAGAGAAGCCTTCACAGAGGAATTTTCCAGAAGTATGTGAGTAGCTCTTGGTGTGTAAAAAGGGATGTTTGCAGAGGCACAGGGACACAAATAGCATGATAGGTTAGAGTAACTTCATATTGCCTTAGCGTGGAAGAGGAGGGATGCTAGGAGGCAGTTTTAGGGAAAGTCAGGGGACAACAGAGGATGAGCACAGGGAGCCTTCTATTCTCTGCAGAGAAGGGCAGACTTTCCTGTGAGTCATGTCAAACCCCTGAAGAGTTTTAAGAATAGTGGTGACATAGTATTACAACATAAGGCCTCTCTGGCAGCTGTGTCAAGTGGGAGTGCAGCTGGTGACACTGGACAAGAGAGGGGGGACTTTTGTAACAGATCAGGCAGGAAGTAACGGTCTGAAGAGTGAGGTTGAGCGTGTGGTCTTTATTTAGGGCCATCCTATCTTTGGTTCTAGACCACACTTGACCAGACCCAGCCAACCACTAGTTCTTCTGCACAAAGCTTTAAAAGAATGCAATCATACCCGGTACTGAGTTTATCTGTGGCTGTGTTTGTGCTATAATGGCAGAGCTTATTTTGCAGCAGAATCTCTGTGGCCTGAAAAGGCTTTTACAGAACAGGGTTGCTTGTCCGTATCCTAACCTGTAAGTCCACATCTTCATCCTGTTCTTTTCCTTCTCCCTCCTTGCTACAAACTGTCAATTAAGAGGTCATTGAGATGGCTCAATTGGTAAAGGTGCTTGCTGCCAAGCCTGACAACTTGAGTTTTACCCCCAGAATCTACCTGGTAGAAAGAGAGGAGTAATTCCTGTAAATTGTCCTCTGACCTCCACAAGCACATAGTGTCATGCATGCCCCCACCCATACGTACGTACACATCATACACACACACACACTAATATTTTTTTTTTTTTTTTTTGCTTATTAGAGACAGGGTTTCTCTGTGGAGCCCTGGCTAGTCTGGAACTCACTCTGTAGATCAGGCTGGCTTCAAACTCAGAGATCCACCTGCCTCTGCCTTCCAAGTGCTGGGATTAAAGGCGTGCGCCATCACTGCCTGGCATACTAATAATAAATTTAAGAAATAAAATTTGAAAGTTGTTAGAACTTTAAAACATCTACAGCATTCAGCAGTTTATTATGATATGCAAGTCTTCAGGGCACACACACAAAAAACAAGTTTTATTTCTATCTCCTTTTCAGAACATTTGGGTCAAAGCAAAGATTGAGCTGGGTCAACAAGACAGGCTTCCTGGTGGGCAGTGGTTCTAGGTTTTCTGAAACAAGCAGGATGTCCAGTCGTGAACTACTTGGTGTTTGTGTCGTTGAGCCCGGGTTCGTGGTCAGCTGAACCTCACGTGACATTTGGTTGTTTTTATGTTGAGAGGAATTTCTGCTTCAGGTAGAGAAGACTCATAACCCAAATTTCTTCCCTGATCTGTTGAAAGGAATAATACAGGACTTACAGCTGGAGCAACTCTCGGAGCTGTGTTTGTGAACTTCAATAAAATTACTTCTTCTTTTCCGTAGACCTGTTGGCTGATTAAAGTCATTCTTCCCTTAATTTCAGAGGAATGATAAGAGCCTGGAAAGGTCAGGTTTAGAAGGTTACAAAGCGTAAGGGTGACCACTTGATATTTGCTGGTGTTGAAATACGAGCTTATGAGTTTGTGTCTAAGCTGGTAGGTGTTGCTGCTTCTGTATTGACTAGCTGATACAAATAAAATGCCAAAAATAGCTTATTAACTCAACCAAATGGGGAAAAAAGGTCTTTTGAATGAGTAGAAGTTCAGAATTGTTGAGTTTTAAAAATAAGATTGTGTTGATATTGATAAAATAGTAGGTGTTAGCTGGGAAAACCCAACATTAATGACCAGGCAGAACAACTCAGCACCAGGATATTATTGACAGTTAGGTGACTTTGAAAGTTCCCGGAGTGCCTGGAAACACTTGGTTCTCCTCCCCGACTCCTAGCCATCTTAGTTCATTATAATCGTCTGTTGTTATTGACTCGGGCTTCAGTGTAGCCCTGACTATCTTCACTGTGTAGTTCAGGCTGGCCCAGAACTCTCTCCTCCTGCCCCAGCCTCCCAAGTGCTGGGATTGCGCGTACAAGCTACAATATCCAGCTTAAATTTAAAAAAAAAAATTATAGTTGACATATAATAATTAGCCATATATGTAGGCTTATTTTAATACATGTATGCAATATATAATGAATAGTTTGGGATAACTGGCATACTCACACACTTCTTGGTTTGGGGAACATTCAGAATCTCTTACTAGCAGTTTTGAAATAAACACTAGTGTGCCAGCCTGGGAACCACCCTCTCCATCCCCTCACACTCAGGGCCTCTGCTAATCACTTGTATCTGTGTTTTTAGGCAAGGTCTCAATAGACCAGACTGGCCTCAAATTCTAGAGCCTCCTGCCTCCATCTCTTTAGGTGCTAGGTCCCTGTGGGTACTGTCTTTAGGAAAAACTGAAGTATCACTCCATGGGCCCTGTTAGTGCTCAAGAGAGGGTTCTTAGAAAAGCAAGCTCTCTGGCATCTTGCTTGGAGATGGGAATTCTTCCTCCTACACACGCCCTTACTCCAGGGCCCTTGCCAGAACCTATGCCATGTTGTTTAGACTTTTAGCATCCTAAACTGAGATCAATAAACCTCTCTTTTTTTTTTTTTTTTTTTTAAATAAAGCCAGTCTGTTTCAGGTATTAAGGATTCAAGGATGCCAGATACACAGGGAAAATGAGAATAGCTCAAACAGCCCTTCCCTTCCCCTTTCTAGAGCTAGCCAGCATTTGAGATATACCTCTGCTATTTGCTTTCTCCACATTTGTATTCATAGACACACATACTTTATAGAAAAGGGCATAAGTATAATTGTACTGAGATTTTTATTTTTCATTCTCCAGTATATTTTGGAAAGCATTGCATGTTAGCACTTGTAAAGTCCAATTATTTTGGACTGATGTCCAGTAGTCTAGTAAACTACCACATACAAGATAGCTAGACTGGGCATGACAGTGAACTTCTGTAGAAGATGGTGATAGGAAGTCCACTTGGGCCCAGGAGTTTGAGGCCAGCCTGCACAAGCCATGAGGCCAGAGAACATGCACATCCTATTTCATGCTTTATTTTTTATTTTTGGGGACACTCGATAAATATATTGAATGAATGAGCTAATAATTTATTTAACATTAAATTATTTCTGGCTGTGGCTATTTAAAAATGCTGTTGAACGGTGCTCATCTATGTCTCCTGGTACAGTAAGAGAGCCGTTTTCTAGAGCGGATATCTAGTTGTGTGTGTGACTACTGGTTTCATTGTCTCCTGATATTGCCCGCGAGAACCATCACACCGGTTCTAGTCCAGGTTTACAGGCTTGTTTTTGTTTCTCAGAAAGGCTCTGGGACTTCACCTTCTTCTTTGATGTTCAGTGGGTTTGCCCCAGTGTGTCTAGACAGGCTGGATTTCTTTCTATTGATCCCGATCAGCACTCATTGAACTGCAAAGACACACCTTTCTCCTCCAGCTGGGGAAAATTCCCTCCCTTTTGTCGTCTCTTCTGTGTTAATCAGTTTCTCTGTCCTCTGCTCCTAAGACTGTTCCGTGAGCAGCAGATTTGCCGTGATTTTTCATCTTTCCTGCTGCTGTCACTTGCTGGGATTTGGAGCAGAAAAGGAAACAAATGCATGTGTTCTGTTTGCCATCCTGATCCAGTTTCCTGACACAGTTCTTTTTATCCCTCAAGGCTGAGTTTTCCTTTTTAAATGTCTATTTTTTTTCTTTTTCTTTTTCTTTTTTTTTTTTATGTCTCAGCAGTCTGTTCCTAAAGGAACATGACTCATATTTTATAATATCCATGGAAGGTTGATGTGTGCCTAACATAGTCTTGTTTTATAGTCATTGTTTTTAAGATGCCTTTTTTAAAAAGCCGTGATATCAATTTAAAAACGAAGTTCTCTTGCTTTGTGCTATTGGGAGTGTGCCCAGTCACATTAAAAAAGAAAAAAAAAATGTGTTGCTATCTTAATCACTCATCAGGTCCAGGCAGCTCCAAGTGCTGATAGAGGCCTTGATGCTTCTCCAGATGTGCAAGTGCGAGCTCCAGGTGCAGGGAGCAGAGTATTTGGGGCTGGCACGTAGGTTCTTGAGTACAAATCAGAGTTTTAAGTTCTTAGTCTCCTGGAGTAACTCATGGTTCTTAAACTCGGCTCAGTACCGGAGTCATCTGTGGCACTTTCGAAAACGAGAGGTGCCAGGGCCCCCTACTGAGCTGTTCAGCGTCCTTCAAGGGTGGGGCTGCTGGCATCTGCATGTCTGGAAAGACCCTAAAGGACATCCTGATATACAGCCAAGGCTGAACATCATTGTCCCTGAGTATTTCTTTGTTGTGTTAAAGTAGATGTAGCCTTAACTGTTATAATTGTACATTTTAGTGATATTAAACACATTTATAATATGTAGCCATCACTACCACCCACATTCAGAACTCTTTTCATCTTGTAAGTCTGAAACTTTGTATCTATTAAAAAAGTAACCCTCTATTCTCATCTCCTCCCATCCCAGGTAACTATAGCTCTGTTTTCTGTAGGACCTTGAGTACCCTCTGTCATTCAAGTAGAGTCCTCCAGTGTGTGTCTTTTTGTGACTGGCTTGCCTCCATCACACAATGTCTTCAAGGTCATCTGTGTTGTGTGATGCTCAGATTTCCTTCTTTCTAAGACTGAATAATACCCTGCTGGGTGTCCATAACATGTCTACTTGTCTGTTCATCTGTCGGTGAACATCTGGGCTGCTTCCTCACCTCAGCTGCCCCGTTCCATGCCCTTGTGAACAAACATGGCTGTAAAATGCCTAAGAACCAATTTCTGCTCTCTGGGGTATATATCAAAGGAGACGTGGTTAGATCATAGGCAATCCCAGTTTCCTTCCTTCCTTCCTTCCTTCCTTCCTTCCTTCCTTCCTTCCTCCCCGCCCCCTTTTTTCCCTGAGACAGGGCCTCTTTGTATAGCTCTGGATGTCCTGGAACTCTCTCTGTAGACCAGGCTGGCCTCAAACTCAGAGATCCTCCTGCCTCTGCCTCCCAGTGCTGAGGTCAAAGGGATGAACCAACATGCCTGGCCTCAGTCCTGGTTTTATTTATTTATTTATTTATTTTTATTTTTTTTGGTTTTTTCGAGACAGGGTTTCTCTGTGTAGCTTTGCGCCTTTCCTGGAGCTCACTTGGTAGCCCAGGCTGGCCTCGAACTCACAGAGATCCGCCTGGCTCTGCCTCCCGAGTGCTGGGATTAAAGGCGTGCGCCACCACCACCACCGCCCGGCCTGGTTTTATTTTTGTGAGGAGCTTTTGTGTTTTACATTCCTATCAACAATTCAGGGGCCTAGTTTCTCCACCTTCTTGCCTTAAACTCCTGATCACTGGTGTGTACCACACTTCACTTTGTGTACTTTCTCTAAGAATTAGTGGTGTTGGCCATCTTTTAATGTGCTGTTGACAGTCACAACATGTCTGAGAAGGCTCTAGAGGACACGCTGATGTTTGGCCAAGGCTGGCCATCATTGTCTCTGTTCCTTGGAGAAAATGTCTGTTCAAGTACCTAGTTTTTGTTATTGGGTTTTAGGAGCAGTATATATTCCAGCTATTAACCTCTTTAACATAAGTGATTTGCAGGTATTTGAGAATTTCATATGTGAAAATATTCTTTTTAACTCCTCTATTCAGAGACTGGGAATACTGCTAAGTTTTCTAAACTCTTTGGTTTTGTTTTATTTCTTCTCAGGCCAGTACGAAAGTGGAGGTAGACATGGAGAAAGCAGAGAGTCTGCAGGTGACTAGGGGAGACTTCCTGGCTTCTTTGGAGAACGACATCAAACCAGTGAGTATGCAATGTTGAGTGTGGCCCCACAGAGTGGGTGTGGCCCACAGAGTGATGACTGCTACTATGGAAGAGGGAAAATGCCCTTTTACCCTGTGCTTCAGGATCTGTTTACACATGAGAAAATCTTACTGTAGCAATCAGTGCTCGGTCTTTGACCAATACTTCCTGTAATGGAGATCTTACCTTCTTACAAAGCAGCCCTTTCAGTTTTGAGACTTTCTATTTCTTAGTTCTTCATATTAAACTTTATAGGTTTTTACATAACCTCAAGCTACGGAAACCTAAATTCAATCCTTCCTTTCCATGTCAGCTACTATGACATGGAAAATGAACCCTTGGGAGCTGGAAAGATGGCTCAATGGTTAAGTGTGCACTGCTCTTACAGAGAACCTGAGTTCACTTCCCAACACCCAACTCAGAGATCTGCCTGCCTCTGCCTCCACAGTGCAGAGGGATTTACATGGGCTACCTGAGCTCCCTACCACTGTGCTCAATCTCAATCCTCAGCTTGGTCCTTCTCCAAAGTCTCCGTGGAGTTAGATTTGATTTTATTGCCAATTTTTATCCAGTGCATTGGAGAATGAGACAGTTTTTGTTTCTTGGTCAGAAATCATTTAATCCAAAATGTCTGCCAAGAGGACATGGCAAGAAATGGGTTGTGTGACCCAAACAGCACAGTGACAGAGACAAAAAGAGAGGAGATAGTTTAGTTTCAGTACTGAAGACTGAAATACTCTATCCTTCCCTCTGCCTCCATAGGCATTTGGCACGAACCAAGAGGACTATGCAAGTTACATTATGAATGGAATCATCAAGTGGGGTGACCCCGTGACCCGTGTCCTGGATGACGGAGAGCTGCTGGTCCAGCAAACTAAAAACAGTGACCGGACCCCATTGGTTAGCGTCCTTCTGGAAGGTAAGAAGGATGATGTGATGGCCTTAGAGGTTTGAGAAATACAGAGAAGGCAGCATTTGTTTTAAAAAGCTATTCCATACCTTCCAGAAAGGTAAATGATTTTCAGTTCTAAGCTTCGTTCATGATAGGCAAATAGTATCCCAGCCTATGTGCCAATGTTGGGCAGATTGAAATAGGGGAGTAGAATGTCACAGACACATGACACCAGCGAGCTTTCTCACAAGAATGTACTTCTCTAGGACTTAATAGATTGACACTGCATAGCTCAGTGCAGGAACTTGTGATGTGGAGACAAAGACAGTCGAGCATCAGTCTTGGCATAGAGAAGACTTGTAAAGAAAGAAACCCTGTAGGATAGTGTGGTGCACACCTTTAATCCCAGCTCTCAGGAGGCAGAGGCAGGCAGATATCTGTGAGTTCCAGGCCAGCCAGAGTGAGTTTCAGGACAGCCAGGGCTACACAGAGAAACCTTGTCTTGAACTGCCCCCCCTTCCCAAAAAAAGACAAGAAAGAAAGAAATCCCTAATTTTAGCATACACGTGCAAAGGTGTGTAGGGTGCAAGTTGCTTTGCCTGAGTGGTCAGAGAGCTGGAGGTGATGCTTCATTTAGGCCTTGAGTGATCCTTTGTACTTTATCAAGTCAACGGAGGGAAGGACTTCCCATTTGCAACCAGCTGGCTTAACATTAGTTCGACAGCAGAAAAGTCCAGTAAGGCAGATGACAGGGGAGCCTCGCTCCGTCTAAGGTCTGAGGGGAAGGCTTCTAAAAGAAGCCTGATGAGCCAAGAGCCAAAGGATGTGTAGAGGCTGGCCAGGCCAAAGAATTGAGAAGATAGTCGAGCAAAGGAGACCTGCATGTGGACAGTCCCTTGGCAGGAAAGACCTAGAAGCAGAAAGCTTAGCTAACTAGGATTGACAACGTAGATGGGAGGGCCGGTGAAATGGCTTGCAGGGCTGCTTGTTGTGCGAGTTTGGTGTCACCAGAGCCTGCAGGAAGAAGATAACTGCTTTGCCAGGTTGTCCTCCGACCTCCACAGGCATGCCATGGCATGCAGACATACACGTTCACATAATAATAATAACAACAATTGAACTGGATAGCTTAGAGACCTGTCCTACCTAGGGCTGGTTGTAGCTCAGTGAGTGTGTGCTTGCTTGGCATGTGGGGAGCCTTGAGTTCGATCTCCAGCAGCAGAGGGGAAAAAGAAAAGATTTCGATCATGTCTTAGGAGCGCTGGGCAGCCACTTGGAAGCTTTTTAGCAGTGAAGTCACATAAGCAGATTTGTATTTTGAAAACATAACCAGGGCTGCTTTATGATGATGGGAAATGGACAGGAGCAGCAAAAATTGCAGAAAGCTACTGGGTAGAAGCAGGTGACTTGGCCTAGTGAGGACTGCCTGTGGGTGGAAGCAGCATGGTAAACGGAGGCATCTGAGAGATCTGAAGGAGGTAGAATAAATGCTGATGAGAATTATCATTACATTTTCTTTTGGTCCTTTCTATTTGCCAGCTACTCCATTAGTACTTCACAGGCACTGTCTCCTAGGCCTCACCTCAGGCCTGTGAGTGCAGATGCTGTTTATTATTATTATTATTTTTATTATTAGTTTTTCAAGACAGGTTTTTTCTGGGTAGCCTTGGCTATCCAGGAACTCTGTCTATAGAACAGGCTGGCCTCGATCTGCCTACCTCTGTCTCTTGAGTGCCAGGTTAGAGGTGTGTTCCACCACACCCAGCAATAGGTACTGTTTTTATCCCCCTGTCAGACACAGGGAAACAGAAGCATAGACATCCTGGTTAGATTAAATATTGGCAGAGTGCTGGAGAGGTGGCTCAGTAGTTATGGCTGCTTTCTGCTTTGCAGACAATCTGAGTTCAGTACCCAACCCTGTGACAGGCAGCTCACAACAGCCTGTAACTCCAGCTCCAGATCTAACACCCTCTTCTGGCCTCTTCAGACACACTGCACACACACACACACACACACACACACACACACACACACACACACACACACACACACACACAGACAAGTGTAACACACACATAAACTTTTAAAAGAAAATAAATCTTTTAAAAATAAAAACATGGAGATTTAGCTCAGTGGTAGAGCGCTTGCCTAGCAAGCACAAGGCCCTGGGTTTGGTCCTCAGCTCTGAAAATAAATAAATAAATAAATAAATAAATAAATAAATAAATAAATAAATACATAAGTCAAGTGGTGGTGGCGGCAGTGCATGCCTTTAATCCCGGCGCTCAGTAGACAGAGGCGGGAGGATCTCTAGGCCAGCCTGGTCAACAGAGTGAGTTCCAGGACAGCCAGGGCTACATAGAGAAACCCTGTCTTGAAAACCAAAAAAATAAAATAAAATAACATGAAACTAAAAAACAAAAAGATAAATAAATATGGGCAAAGTGTCAAACATGACCCTCAGCCTGGTCACAGCGGGGCTGTTCATCAGAGAACACTGGCAGAGAGATGGGTGTTAAAAAGAAAGCTCATGAACTCACTCTTGAGCAGCTGAATTCCAGGTTCCTGTAGGACGATGTGATTAGCAGTGTTGACTAGCTTATTTGATTTGCAGGTCTGAAGCTCATGGGAGCAGTATGGCTGCCCGAGGTCGGGATCCGCCCTTGTAGTCACGGGAGTGGAGACAGTCCTTAAAGAAAGGGGTGGATGAGATGCAGACAGGGTCTGGAACTTTTACCTGAGACTCGTTAACAGTTCAGGACTAAATAGAGCAGGAAAAAATGACAAGGGAGACTAAGAATCATGGAGGGGAGGAAGAAGGGAGAGGGTGCGCTGTCAGGAAGCCAAGAAAGGCGCTTCGGGACAGAGGAGCTGCACGCTCCTCACAGGCCAGAAGAGTACCTGTATGGAGTTGGTGACCTTGATGGGAGGCTGACCATGCGGTGGAGGCCCTATGTCTGGGTGAGGATGGCTGAGAGATGGAAGGTTAAGCCACCGGGGAGATACGTAGGAAAGTTCCACTCGAAAGAGAAATGAAGGGGCCAGGTTGAGGAGTATGAAATCCAGAAAGAGGGTTTTGGCTTATTTACCGAGCTTTCAGATCTGCAAAACTTATTTAAATGCCGTTGGAAATGTGGCATTCAAATGTCCCATTCCAGAGAGGATGGCAAGGAAGGATTGACTGGTTATGACTAGAAGGAAGGACATGTCTTCCAATACACAGAAGAGGTGGTGGTATGTGTCTAATTGCAGGTGACTATGGATTTGATTGCCTTTGTGAGAACAAATGAGTCTTCAGCATTCTAGCTTATGACACATTTGTTTCTAATAAAGCAGTTTTTCCCTGCACCAATATCATCTAAGAAAACTGTATTTTTGTTACCAAGAGAGAACAATATTTGATACAACTAATAAGTCACATACTGATATGCATTTGGATACATTTTCTTTCTTTCAGAAGCAAAATCCTTGTGTTCTTGCTTAGTCAGAAGGTTGGAAGATTAAGGGTATGTGAGAAAGCAGGAAGGTATGCATTTCACCGTCCTTTTGAGAAATGCTAATCAGTTCATTAAGTTTAGTTGCTAATAAATAAAAGGAAACATGTCTGCTGTGAAACTGTCAGGAAATGTTAATGAGCAACTAGTTGAGGCCTCAGAGCCTTGTGGAGAAAAGTTTAAACTTGTCTGATGCTCTGTGCTTAGGTTGCCTTTTTCCTCCACCTGTCTTTTTATGCAGGCCCTCCGCACAGTGGGAAGACTGCCCTAGCTGCAAAGATTGCGGAGGAATCCAACTTCCCCTTCATCAAGATCTGCTCCCCGGATAAGATGATTGGCTTCTCTGAGACGGCCAAGTGTCAGGCCATGAAGAAGGTATCAAGATCTTGATTTTCATTTTAATTTCTAGTCTCAGATGAGTGTGTACATATGTTCACACGTACATGTACCTATATACACATGCATACAAAACTGTAGCAGCTCTGGCCTCAAATAGAACTGTCAGTGGAACTTGAGAGCAGATGGTGACCCTTTTAGATTCTCCAACTTTGTGGTGCATGTGTGTTGAGAGTTTCTTTGCCTTCCAAATTTTACTGTCTTAGTACATATCAACAGTGATTTTCACCTCTTATCTCTATCAATTTGATTAAAGAAAGATCACTTAAGAGGGTCAGGTAGAGTGGAATAAATTCTTTTATGTTTTGTTTCTTTAGTTCTTTATAAACATAAAAAGCCAAACTGTTCAGGTTCAATTAAGTTGACTATAGTTTGGAAAAGAGCAGAAATTAAAATGTCTATTGAAGCTTTTCTCAAGAACCCCTACACGGGACGGTTGTGTATCACGTGATAAAGAAGAACCTGATTCTCAAGTTAATGCCCTCTTCACCCTTCTCCCTTTCTCCAATTGTCTGTCACTTTCTGAATGCCACTCTGAGCCATTAGTAAAGTTAGAGTGACACAGAGTAGAGTTGGGACCATCTGGTCCATCTCACCTGCATCCGGGCAAGAACCGAGGAAGACCTCTGGAATGGGTGCCATGGTGGTGGTGGCGGCGAATGCATTTAACCCCAGCACTCAGGAGGCAGAGACCAGTGGATCTCTGTGAGTTTGAGGCCAGCCTGGTCTACAGAGTGAGTTCCAGGACAGCCAGGGCCACACAGAGAAACCCTGTCTCTTTTCATTTGGTGCCTGTGTTGATGGTGATATTCTAATTTTGCATACCTTGATTGTTGTTTTGTTTTGTTTGAGTGAGCCTGGCACATGCCAGCCAAGTACTTACACTTGAACTCTTCTCCAGCCCCGCCCCCCACTCCCCCGTTTCAAGCTTGTGTTTTCCCTCTAAAGGCGACCCTTAAGCTACTTGTGTTGAAACTTGAAGTAACCCTTGGAATTGGTAGTCCCAGAACTTGGCGCTTGGGGAAAAGATGGTTATATTTGCATTGCCGTAAACCATTACTTCTGTACTTGTTCAGAATCAGTAGCCTGTGCAGACAGCAGCTGACTCCTTTGCTTTCCAGCTGCTGCCGGCTCCTCCCTCAGAAGTGCTCTGAGATGTGGGTGGATGGCCCTTGCTTCTCTGTAAAGTTTTTAAAAGGACTTTAGGCTTCTGCAGATCAAAGCCACCTTGTGAGTGTGAGATAGTATCATTTTTATTATTTTAATCTCTTGCAAATTGACTTGGGGGGGGGAGGTAATATGTGCTGATTTTAGAGGCTTAAATGGTTGAATTAATGACTTAATAACTTATGATTTAATCTTTAAATTGCTGGAGCCTTTTAAGGTAGAGTTTTAGATGAGCAGAAAGCTAAGGAATATAAAACTAAGAGTCCGTACCAGCTTATTCAAAATTGTTCTGATTCATGATTCACTGTCTGGATCATCCGTGTGCTCTTAAAATTGCCAAAAAAAAAAAAAAAAAAATCTGCCTCAGCAGAATAATAAATAAATCCACATTAGACTTTGTTTTCCTTGGAGTAGGGGAATATTATTTCCTTTAACTAAACTAAGAATAGAGAAAATAATGCACCATAGGTGTCTCAGAAACATATTAGAAATACTCTAAAGCTTTGCCAGCACTCAGTTTCCGAGTTGTTACCTAATGACTGGCTGACTAATGCCCCAGGGCTCCAACTGCTCTGAACACTCCAGGTCTCCCAGGTTGATTCTGAGATGAAGAGAAAAGCCCTTCTTCAGTCCTTCTAACTGCCTCCTCCATGTTCTGGTCCCCACAATGTTAGTGTGAGGATGGGAAACAGGTGTTTTAACGTTCTTTTCAGACCACAGATAATTTGTGATGTTTTATTCTGAAAAAAGCATTTCTTTCCTTTTAAGTGTCCTCTTGCTGGGTGGTGGCTCACACCTTTAATCCCAGCACTCGGGAGCCAGAGGCAGGCGGATCTCTGTGAGTTCAAGGCCAGGCTAGTTTACAGAGTGAGTTCCAGGACAGGCACCAAAGCTACACAGAGAAACCCAGTCTTGAAAAACCAAAAAAAAAAAA
>CABHPR010134518.1:0-21193 GCA_902168415.1 Peromyscus melanophrys | reverse complement strand
AGATAGATAGATAGATAGATAGATAGATAGATAGATAGATAGATAGATAATTACCGACCTAGAGAAATCACTGCCCCATATTTTAATTAGGTTGATTTACATCATGTGACTAAATACTTGGGTTTTGATTCAAATAGACCTGAGTTTGAATCCCATCTCTGTCACACTATGGTCTCTGTCACCTTGAGTAAGTAATTTTCTCTAAAAGCCTTGAAGTCTTTGTTTTTTCATGTTTGAAGTAATGTCTGTTTAGAGCATGCTAGTGCATAACCTCCATCCCAGCACTCAGTAGACTGAGACAGTAGGATTGCCACGTAGAGGCAGTGTAAGAATTAAATGAGGTAGTAATTTATTTAAAGTAACATGGCATTTCTTGGACAGAACATGTACTTAAGAAGTATAGTGGCTGATTTTACTTATTATTGTACAGGTTTCTCCTTATTACTTTAGGATAAATCTTCAGGATTTGGATTGCCAATATTTATTAATATTTTTATTACAAATTTTTATATTTTCAGATTATAATAAAATTATACCATTTCTCTCTCAAATTCATGGTTTTTTCCTTTAATTGTTGTTATATGTATAATATGTGTGTATATATATATATATACACACACACATATTCCTCAATATATAAACACAACCTGCTCAGTGCATATAATATTGTTTGTATGTATGTTTTCAGGGCTGACCAGTTGGTTGGTACTGGATAACCAGTTGGTGTGCTCTTCCGGGGAAGACTATTAAACTCAGCACTCCTTGGTTGCCTGAAGTCCTTCTCGGGCTGAGGCCCTGTGGGCTTTTCTCTTTCCACCTTAGCATGTTTATTGGTGTCCTCCCTCTTCATGTCGTGTTTAGGCAGCCATGTTGGTGAGACTTGATGGATTTAGCTTCTCTGACATTTCTAGGAGACACATTCTCATAGCAAAAAAAGAAAAAAGAAATCTTAACATTTGTAAAGATTTTTATATGTATTGCTATCAAACCTCTTATATAAAGATAATACTGATTTTACATGGCCCATTCCTTCAGAAAGTTGTGCTAATTCATACTTGAAAAAAATGTGAAAAGGATGAGTTTCTTTGGATTTTTGCCCCAGCCTAATGTTATTAAATTTTTCTTCTCTAATTTGTTAGGTTTTTAATTTAAATTAAATGTTAGGCATTTAATTCTTTCTTGAGCTACATTTTAATGCCTCTGGTAGATCTGTTTAGCACATGCCAGACCTGGTACTCCATCTCTAGCGTGTGTGTGTGTGTGTGTGTGTGTGTGTGTGTGTGTGTATGTGTGTCCAAATACTCTATAGTTATCATAGTTTATAAGCTCCAAGATAACAAATATGTTAATTTTGTCAAATAGGAGTGGTCTAAGTTAGTTCATTCAGTATCTTTATTATTATTTTATTACTTGGATATAACAGATAGTAACAGATAGTTTTTATGGAGAGGGCCATAATTATACTATTGCTTTTTCCCCAAAATGATGGTGCAAAAATACATGAAAATAGTTTATTCTCAGTTCATTTAAAATTTGCCTTGTACTTCTGTTACTTTCTCGAATAAATCCTTTCTGCGTGGATAAAGTCAACACTGTCAAAGTACTTATGAAGCGTTATCCTCTGGGTGGGGAGGGGAAGTGCCATATGCTCCACCAAGATATTTGAAATATTTGCAGATATTTCTTTTTTCTCCTATTTTAGGTTTGCTTCCCAAACTTCATTCTGTTCTAAAATTTTAATTCTTTTATCCATTTTTGCATCTATACTGTAAAAAATCTATTTTGCTGGCTGTTAATGACATTAAATGAGGGAACAGCGCAACAGAATTTGATTTTAACTAATTACCTAATCATGATGCTTCTGAGTACACATTTAGTATGGAGATAAAATAGACAAGCCAGATATTACTAAAATTTTTAGACAAAATTAAATAAAAAACATTGGCAATTTATGGAACTTCTATTAATAGCATGATTATTCTTATTTTCAAAGGTTTGAAAATTAGCGGAAGAAATTTTCCTTCCCACCAGCTTTTAGAGAAAGAAATAATCTTCTGTGAATATCCTACTGTAAATCCACAGCAAACTGTAGTCTGCACAGATAGTCATGGCGCCTAATCCCCCTCTTTTCATGCTTTAGTCCGTACAAAGAGCAGAGCTGGAAACTGGATCTTCTGACAGCAGTTACTAAGCAACAGAATTTGGATGTTTTGGGTTGACATCCTAACGTATCATGGAGCTGATGTGGTGAAGTTTGAGCATGTATGAGTTGAGCAGTGTGGGTGCTCCAGTCCTGGTGGACGTCCCTTGGCTTTTGGACGAACACACTGTCCTTGGCTGCGCACGTGAAGGAGGAGCAGAGCTCTGAGACCTTGTGGCTTTGAGACTGTGAAGCACGCCCTCTCTGTGGAGCATGATAGGAAAAATGTGAGACTTTTTCTTGAAAAGCAGGGAGAACAAATAAGGGATTTTAAGGTCAATCCAAGAAGCTTTAGTGCTTTGCCAAAACTCAGGTCCACCTTCCTGCGCAGCCTGTTTGCTTGGTCTGCTCCCAAATTATTTTTAGAGACCAAGAGATTATTACTGATAGTGCCAGTTGAAATTTGCTCATTTACGTTTTTATATGCTACCAAATATCATTAGCATATGCTTTCCACTAATTGCTGACAGATTTACTGCGTTAGGGATTTTCTAAGCCATGAGCTTCCTCCTGTCATTAGATTTCTGCTAACTAGGCTGAGGTACTTCACGCCAACTACTCCAGAATTGAAGTGAACCTTCCAGTCACCGAAAGAGAGAGCTTAGCTTTACTTAGTGAAGAGCACTAAAGAGGTTATAGAAAATGAAGGATAGAAGCTCCTTAGAGCACACTTTGCTGTGGCTTGTGACTCTGAAAGACTGGGATTAACATGGAGCTAATAATGCTGGCCTCCTCCCTGGAGCGTTCATGTCAGGCCAGAGAAGCAGCTGCTGCCCCGCCCCTCACAGGTGGCTCTAGCTTGTCTGAAGAGTCCAAGGCTGAGTGAGCTCTGTGCCTTGAGCACTTGCAGTGCCCTGCCCCCTAGCCGGCCTGCCCCAGTCCCTGCCCACTAGCCGGCCTGCCCCCTAGCCGGCCTGCCCCCTAGCCAGCCTCCCCAGTCCCTGCCCCCTAGCCGGCCTGCCCCCTAGCCAGCCTCCCCAGTCCCTGCCCACTAGCCAGCCTGCCCACTAGCCGGCCTGCCCCAGTCCCTGCCTCAGTGCTTACTGTGTCTGCAGCATGCCCCGGTGGAGCCCGGGTTACCCATGGCCTGGTTGTCTCTCTGACCCTCAGGTCTGTGTACTGTCTGCCTTTACAAGAAGGCGAGGTGCTGCAGTGTGCTTTACAGTGACTGGGGACAGACTCTGGGAGTTTGTTTTCTAGAGATTATCCTCGTCCTTCAGAGCAAATACCATCATCTCCACACAGACTCATAGTGTTCTTCCCTCTGGTCCTTCCTTCTTCAATCCTTCCTTTTCCTCCTTCCAGCCTTCTTCAGGCTTCCCACCTGATTTTCTTAGACCCCATGCCTATCTGCTGACAGTTCATCTGCTCCACAGGACACTCCCCGATGACTCCAGAATGAGCACATTCCTTAGATTAATCTCTCTGGAGTCTGTGAGGTATATAGTTCCTAGCTGCAGCTTCCGCCCACCTGACTGCTCCAGGGTGGTGGCATATTTGATCCAGAGCAGGCGCCATGCATCCACTGTGTTGTTACTGATGGTGAGATGTGATGGCATTCTAACTGGGGCACTTTGCATGATTTTTGTCTTTCTGTATCTTTTCTTCCAATATCTCACCTCCTTTTGAATTGATTTACATAAAATTATGGTAGAACTTTCCAGCTTGGTATGTAAATATCTCATTAGATTTAGGCTGGCAGCTAATCGCCTGTGTTTGCCCGTCAAGGCTGAGTCTCATCTTAGTGAGCACTCTGCCCGGGCCAGGAAACAGTTTCTGATAAGACTACACGTGAATCGTGGATCCAGGGGAAGAGGGAAGACCCCATGTTAGACTGGTGACCAGATAAAGAGGGGCCTGTGTGTGTAGGGAGTGAACGGGGTGTGTGTGCACATTCAGATTAGAGCAGGGGAGTCAGGGTAAGCTAGTCAAGTCAGAGGGCTCTGGCACAGCCCTTGTCATGGAGAGTACATTGTTAACAGGGCTAGCTGTGAGTGCTCCTCTCTCTGTACCATTTACTACACTGGGAGCTGCTTATTTTTTTTAAAAAAAATAAAAGTACAAAATACTTTATGTTAAATGAATACCATTGCTATTTTTCTTCTAAAATTCCAGGTAGCTATATAATGAACTGGGAAGTCCCTACGTTGTTCCCGCTACTTGACACAAAACGGTCTGTTCTTTTCTTTTGAGAGGGCCTCATATAACCCAAGCTAGCCTCAGACTTTCTTACGCAGCTGAGACAGGCCCAGATCTGAGCTTGCTGCCTCCCAGGTGTTGGGATTACAAGTGGGCACCATCACACATGTACTTCACACATAAAAAATTTGCTATGTAAATTACACATTGCATTGAGAAAGTAAAAGAGCCAATTCGAGGTGTGTGGGGATGGGAGGGGATAGTGTAAACTTAAAACAGCTGGCCAGGCCCTGATACCCCAGGTTTCTGTCACTCCAATCTGTGATTTCATAGCTTGAGTGCCAGAATGATATGCCTGCCTCAAAACCTTTAGTAGATCTTTGAGAACTGTTTTGCAAAGCAAAGCACTGTTTTTAGTGATTCCCTGCATTTACACAATATGACAAAGGCTTTAATACCAATTCAGACTTCAGAAACAGCAAAGAATCACTGCTCCCAGGCCTTCCTGTAGTCTTGAACTCACTAACTCAAAGCCAAAAGTAGCCATCAGGAAACTGAACAGCTCTTCTTCCCCCAAGAAGCTCCTCTCCTTTTTTTGAACTAGGATGGGGTGGGCTCGCCGAGCAGTCCTCCCTTTCCTGTTCCGATGTGCTTACCATCCGTTCCCAGACCGACCCTTTGGCTCCTGTTTCTCCGGCATCGCCACACTCATGCTTCACCCAGTTGTTCCTCTCTGCCCCGCCCCCAGATACCTGCAGTAGCTGCTCTCTTCTCCATACATTCACTTCCCAGCCACCGCTTCTCACCTGAAGGCCCATAGTCTCAGACTCTAACTCTTCTCTTGCTTTTCTTGACGTCAACCTGGAAAATGTTTCTAAAATGTAAAAATGGACATTTCAGTTCATTGTTTAAAACTCTAGAGTGGATTTTTTTTTTGGGGGGGGGGGCGCGTTTCGAGACAGGTTTTCTCTGTGTAGCTTTGCGCCTTTCCTGGATCTCACTCTGTAGACCAGGTTGGCCTCGAACTTACAGAGATCCGCCTGGCTCTGCCTCCCAAGTGCTGGGATTAAAGGCGTGCACCACTACCGCCCGGATAGAGTGGCTTTTTAAAAAATTACCTTTACAATAAATTTTTAGCTCACAGAAAATTTTAAGATCCTCTCGGTCAAGCTAGGCAGTGCTGGTGCATCTTTTTAGTCCCAGCTCTCAGGAGGCAGATGCAGGATGATCTCTGAGTTCAAGACCTGACTGGTGAGTTCCAGGACAGCCAGACTACAGATTGAGACCCCGGGTTTTTGTTTTGTTTTGCTTTGGTAGAAATGTTGTGTGTCCAGTGCTCTTTGTAAGCTCCTCTCTGCTTCACTGCTCACTCACCACTCTGCCCACATTGTACCCTCACGTCTGCATTTTAATGTTATCAGCTGAATGCCGGTTGGTTCCCACAGCCTTCCTAAATTTCCTCTCTCTGCACCCTGACATTCAGTATACGGTCTCATAATACGTTCTCCTCCTCATTAAAATTTTGGCTTAAACGTCTTTTTTTTTTTTTTTTTTTTTTTAATTTGGGAAACCACCCTTGTCCCCTACACGCCTGAGTGACTTGGGATAGCTTCAGTTGTGCAGCAGTAAGAAGCGCCCCCAAATCTCAAAGCCATAACACACTGCACTGTTTCTTACTCAGAGGACATGTGGGCACCATGGCTCCGAAGGTAACCCTTGCTTACTGTAGCTTCTCAAAGACTCAAGCGAGTAGGTAATATGTAGGTGACTCCTTCGCTGACTGCTCTTCTCTCAGGAAGGCGTCTCCAGTCACAGGGACCTTTCTCTATTCTAACTTCTGACAGGGTGCAGTTATCTGCCTCATTACTCTCTCCAGAGTGCTCCATGAGCACTTGACACATGATAGGAATTAAAAACATTTGTTGACTGAGGGACTGAAGGGACTGAATGAAAATGGCGCTGACGTTTCTACCGTATCGGCCCTTCCTATTGTGTTCTTCCTTTATTTACCGTTCTTCCCAAAAGTCCATCCAGCCGCCATTTCCCTTGCCACTGTGCTGAGAGCATCTTCTTATCCTGACTCAGACAGCTCCTTACTTACTTGATACTCTGCTTGAATATAAAACAATACACAAATTTTAATTGATTTTTTTTAACAAACGCTCGTTACTTTTCTGGTCTGGCTTTAAATTAATTGATCTGAGTATCTAGAGATAATGAAACAGTACTTGCCTTCTGGGTTTTTACGGTCTAGTTTAATATATAGGGAAATATAGTGAATCTACAATATATACATCGTATAGAAAATGCTGGGCCAACAAAGTAGAAAGAAAAATGGTGCAGGACAAGATGGACTTGGAGCTTGTGTTGTCTCAACTAGTGAATCTGCTAAGCAGACATTATTACTGAATACTGCCTTGTGCTGGGAGCTAAAGATGTTATGAACAGGGTGATATTTTTATACATTTCACATTCCAGTGGGGAGACAGGTAGCTAAAGAGAAAAGGCTAAGTGGGGTTGTGACACAGTGTGGGACAGTGTTGTGTGATAGACTCTTTCTGGGAAGACACAACACACAAGCACGTGCACACACACACACACACATACACTCCAACCTATGAGTTTCATTGTGGTTATTTACAGGAAAAAAGTAAGAGGTTACTTACAGGAGCAACAATAACTCAAAGACAGCTGCATCCCCAAAGCCCACGCCAGCTTGGGTGACAGCTCACCAGGCTGGGGACCTGGGGCACACTGCAAGCCTGCAGGCTGTTCTACAGGCTGGAGAGTGTCCTTTCCAGGTGGTCCAGTTGGGATGGCCTCTTCCAGGCAGCTGAGCTGGTCTTTGCTCCTTGGAGGCTGGGCTTATCTCCGAGTCCTCTTTGCAGCTTGGGTTGCCTGAGAGTGATTCACAGTGGTCTTTCCTGTTCATATAGTTTCAGGGAGGGAGGGGCCTAGCAAATCTGGTCAGTTTCAGGGACTTTCTGGGGCTGTATTGAGTTGTTCACTTCCTTTCTTTTCTTCCCCCCTCACCCCCCGGAGCTGAGGACTGAACCCAGGGCCTTGTGCTTGCTAGGCAAGCGCTCTACCACTCAGCTAAATCCCCAACCCTCACTTCCTTTCTTAAGAACCTTCCCGCAGAATTGAGTGTTTGAATCTGGTAGGAAACTGCTACACAACAGTGATAAAGGGTAAAGGGCAT
Organism: Peromyscus melanophrys; assembly: GCA_902168415.1. Lineage (NCBI taxonomy): Eukaryota > Metazoa > Chordata > Mammalia > Rodentia > Cricetidae > Peromyscus > Peromyscus melanophrys. The sequence goes on along the minus strand of CABHPR010134518.1, from coordinate 13,652 downwards.
GAACCAAAAGAAAGCATTTCTACTGGAGGGGCTGATCTGACTAAATAGGTGGAGATGGAACATGTTTGGTTCTTACGCCACAGAAGAAGTAACCAGGAACCGAGTTAAGATGGTGACCATGGGAAACGCTCCATGGTAGCCTTTCTTAACTGTTAAGGATTCTTTAAGGACCAACTATGTGCAGGTTAGTTTAAGTTTAGTATGAAAAATATTAGTATTAGTTTGATTACTTTATTTCTATACTTAATTCTAAATCTTCTATGGTTCAAGGACACCAACCAGGGAATATTGTTCCACCGAAAGCATTATGTGGTGAGGCTGGGCCATTGCTGCCACTATGGTTCACCAAGGTTAAGTATCAACCAGAGAGATTAGGCTGGTTGCAGAGAGTAATTTGTATTTATGACACTGGTGGGTGCACTGAGTACCATTTACAGTGTCTAGAACAGACCTGTCACCATTCCTATGAGGCTGGCCTGAAGGCCATGGCACTGATCTTCAGCTTCAACATCAACAGACTCTTCTGTCTCATTTGAAACTGCTGCTCTCTGTTTGCCAGGACATAGCAGCTTGCGTTAATTTACTGACTGTATTTGACCACCATCTTATTGTGTGATCCTGACCAGTTATTTAACCGCTTTCAGTTTCCCCCAAGTGCTCTTTAAATTCTAAGGTCATGTGATCTATTAATGCACTGTAGTCTGGGCAATTAGTGTGATGCTGTGCTTTGTTAGGTGTTGGTCAAGAATTACCAACATTTACCTGGGTATCATCATGGCACACATTTTTAATCCTAGCATTCAGGAGGCAGAGACAGGTGAATCTCTGTGAGTTTCAGAGACCAGCCTGGTGTAGATAGTGAGACCCTGTTTCAAAACAATGGGAAAAAGTTAACCAAATTTAGTCTTCTTGGAATAGTCCTTATTGTGGAAGACGGTGAAGTCATGGTGGTTTTCTTTCTTCCAGATCTTTGATGATGCGTACAAATCTCAACTCAGTTGTGTGGTTGTGGATGACATTGAAAGACTGCTTGGTGAGTTGTAACTTTGGCTCTTCTACTCTGCCATGTGACAACTGAAATCTTGAGATTACAGGAGAAAAATGTTTGTGTGGGAATTTGTAGGCTATGAGGCAATAGAATAACTTGTGTTACAGGGACTATAATAGTGTATCTCATATGAAATAGTAGTCGTGATGAGATGCCTCATTTTCTACAGTGTGTCCTGTCCATAATCAATGAGGAATGTAGGGTCAAAAATGCTAAAGTTCTGAAGATTAAAGGTGCCCTACAGTAATTTTAAAACATACTAATTAAATATCTTTTGGATTGAAGTACAGTGGTTACAAAGATGAGTAAGACTTAGTCCCTGCACTCAACTCAGAAGAAAATGTCAGGAAAGTTTTGTTACTTTTACATTTTTCTTCATTGTAAATTCAGTCGGTCTGGTGGATATCATTATAACAGTAGATTAGGACGGGACATCAGGAACATCTGATGACCTAAGAAACACTGGGGGACACCCAGCACTGGCTGCAATAAGGGTGCAGTAATGATTTCAAGTTAACTGTTCTTCACTGCGCTGTGATGTTTCAGCCTTGTGCTGTGTCCTCTGCTGTTGGCTTGTTACGTTTTGATAGTGGTTATTGTAAAACAAAGCAGGAATGCCCATGAGGCCTCCTTAAGTTAATAGTGTTTACCTAGTGGCCAGGATTTGGGGTGCGCCATGTTTGGGACATCTCAGTCCAGTTTATAGGATTATTTCTTTAAGAACTTGTCGCCATGTTCACAGCTCTGTGTAAACCCTTTTATCGGAACACAATTAAGGCATGTGGTCATAGCAACACACTGTGCCAGGAATTTGTTCCCTCTGAGTATATTTTCACTTGTCTGAATAGTTATTTTTTTGTACTTTGTTCATTTATTCAAGTATTACTACTGTACTAGAATTGCAACTGTTCTAGAAGGATCTCAGAAGAAAACGATACTACCTATCTTTTATGATGAGAAGTAATGTAACTAGAGTATGCCTGTATCCCGGGTGTTCAGAAAACGGGGCAAAGCCTGCAGGGCTCCAAGCACGGGACTAGATACTCATGCAGAGGGAGCTGGGAAAGTGGCTTTCCTGCTCAGGTTTCCCGGGTAGAGAGATCCTTATTACCTGCATTTTCTGAAGGCCAGTCTGATACTTCTCTGTCCTTGTCATTATATTATCGCTTCTTTTTATATCGTTTTCCCCCTCCTGGGATCTCTACCGCTGAGCCACATCCCAGCTGTTTCTCCCTATTGCTTCTTGTGTCCTATATGTAAAGGTACTACGATGGCTTCCAGTCATGTCTTAGAAATGTCTGGTAACTACACCTAAATATTCTCTCCTTTAGGAAAAATTAGTCCCTGAAGACCAGAAAATATGTCTACATGACTCAAAGTGGATATTTAGAAGCTTTTTTTAAATGTACAGTTCTTATGTACTGTTTTGAGAATGTTGATTATTAAGGATGTCTTTTTCATGGCAGAGCCGCCTGCCTCTTACAACAGCTGATGTTTAGTCTTGATGGAGACAGATCTGCGTGTTTGGATGTGTGCCCCAAGATCGCAATCCTGAACCACAGCCATGTTTCTCTTTCAGATTATGTACCCATTGGCCCCCGGTTCTCCAACCTGGTGTTGCAAGCTCTTCTTGTGCTGCTGAAAAAGGCACCTCCTCAGGTAAATTAGTAATAATAGGGACATTTCTAGACCCTCCCGTGAAGTTTATACAGTGGTGCACTCCAAATATGCAGCTTATCACAGACATAAAATTCTGTTGTTGAGGGCTCTGGAAGGGTCTGACCTAGCCTTCTGTCTTAAGGTGAATTGTTTTCTTGTCATATTTTTTTTCCTTTCTCCTTTCCTGAAAATACCAAGATCTGACCATTTCAGTTAGTTTTAGACCTTGTTTTGTGAGTTCTCCGGCATATAGTCCACACCCTTAACCCCGTCCCCTTCAGAGGGAGATTGTGATACAGATGCAGGATTAAGTCCGCGTTCCCCTTTGTTTCTTTGAGCATTTCATGGTTTTCCTGAGGGTTTGTATTTGAGAATTACACGTGAATTCACCAAGCCAGCAGGTTTGTTGTTGAGTTTTAGCTCGTGAGGATGACATGAAGAAGTTTCTCCTGTGCCACATGCTACTCTTTAGGAACAGAGCTGGGATCACCCTTCATTTGCTCGGATCTTTACTGATATGGCTGCTGGAGTTCCTGACCCTGACCCCTTAACAAATGCCGAAGCATCCTGTGAGGATTCGTTAAGTGTGTTACATATGTCCAGGTCGCCAGGGTATGCTTGGCTGTATCACAGGTTAATTTTTGCAGGTTGATTCTATGTGGTAGAACATTGAAGAAATCCCAATCAAAGGGAGACACAAAGAGGGTGAGCAATTATTTGAAAACAATTAGTGCCTGTATGGAAGTCTCATATATGACTCACTATGAGGAGAAAGAAATAATAAAATTAGTTTGTGATACTAATATGTAATTTAACCTTTACATACACACATGCATATTTTACGCTTAAAGACTGATCTTGATTTTCTAGATTTTTAGTGCTTCTTAAAAATTTTCTAAAGTCATAAAAGATACATAGCATCGTCGAAATTTTGCAGTCTATGGAACATGAAAGGATTTTCTTTTTTACCTACTAGGGATCAAACCCAGGGCTTCATGCATACTAGGCAAGTTCTCAATAGTCTTCGTTTTGATTTTGAGATGGGACTCTCACTGTGTTGCCCAGACTCCCTCAAATTCCTGAGCTTGAGTGAGGCTCCTGCCTCAGCCTTTTGAAGTTTCCCCTATGCTAAGGCTGAAGTTAAGAGAAGTGAGTATATTTTTGGCTTCTCTTGATTCCTTCTGTTTTTTTAAATAAGTAAATAGATACATATGTCTAAAGTTGCTAAAACAAAATAAATTATTTCTATGTACTCATACACAATCTATTTTTACTAAGCTAGCATATTTTAAATTTTTAGAATGGGAGATATTTTTCAGGCATTTAAAAATATTATAATATTCAGCTCTTTGTTTAAAAAGAATGTATGCAAAAGTTCACTGAGGAGAAGAATAAATAGCTTTTCAATGTTATTTTCAAATTTTTCCTTTACCTGGTCATGTGTTATCCACGTGAGTCTAAGTAAAGATGCATTTCTTCTCTGAAAGCTCTTCATATCCAAAATAGACATAAATAGAAAATACTAACAAATGGCATATTTTAAAATATCATTTCATTGTATTTATAATTGGGGTTCCATGCCATAGGCCCTGTGGAGGTCAAAGGACAGCCTTGAAGGATTGCTTCTCTCCGTTCACCTTTCTGTGGGTTCTAAGGATTGAACCTGGGTCGTAGTTAGGCTTCCTTGAAAGCACATTTACCCCCAAGACATCTTGCTGCATTTTGATTAGAGACTAAAGAATAACTGTTTCTGTTTCTTCAAATAATTGTAAGTGTCTTAAGGGAAGGAAAATTATCTTATGCTTCTGAATCTCACAGCACACATGCACACACGCATCCCTCATAGTTTATTCATCAGACATATTGAATACATATTTATAACTACATATGCATCTTCTTATGTTGATGGTCTTAGGTTATAAAACAAGATATGTTTAGTGTAAAAACATTTTTAAAAGTCCAGTGGCCAGCAAAATGGCTCAGCGGATAAAGGCACTTGCTGTGCAAGCCTGATGACCTGAGTTCAAGTCCCCAAATCCATGAAAAGGTAGAAGGAGAGAACTGACTCCACAAAGGTGCCCTCTGACCTCGCATTTGTACTATGGCACATGCTGTCCCCCATCACACACATGCACACACACACACGCTAATTTTTTTAATTTTATGTGAAATTCAAATGACCAGTTAATACTTGAGTAGAACATTTATTTTCGTATTCACCAGGGACTGTAAACCAAGACCAACACAGTGAAGTACTTTATATTTTGGATTATAGATGACTATGATCCAAAAGTCGGGTGGAAGTAAGTGCTGGTGAAGAGTTAGATAAATTGGAAAGCATATAAACTGTTAGTGAAAATATGAAAATCGTGTTGCCTTTGGGAAGTTTAGCAGTTCCTCAAAAGTTTCAACTGGAAGTCAGGAGATGCCTCATCAGTCCACTTCTAGAATCCACCCAAAACAAGGGAGAACACACATCTGCATAAGACCTTTTCATGAATGTTCACAGCTGGATTATTCATAGAAACCCAAAAGAAAAACAATGTGAATCTAAGTAGAATAAAATATAGCATAGCCATGAAGTGGAATATTATTCAGCAATGGAAATGCACTCAGAACATGCTTCAACATAAATGGACCTTGAAAATGTGCTAAGTGAGAAAAGACCATCACAAAAGACCACATGCTATGATTCCATTTCTTTTTATTTTTAGACATACTCATTTTATTTTATATGTATGGGTGTTTTGACTGCATTATGTCTGTGCACTATGTGTGTGACTGATGCCCTCAGGGACCAGAAGAGGGCATCAGATCTCCTGGAACTGGAGTTACAGATGGTTGTGGCCATCATGTGGGTGCTGAGAATCAAACCCAGGTCCTCAGCAAGGACAGCCAACGCTCTAAACAGAGCCACCTCTCCAACCCCAGTATGATTCCATTGCTATCAAGTGTCCACAAGTGGAGGTTCTGTAGAGATAGAAGGTCCATTATCAATGGTTGCCTGGGGCTAGGAGGGCTGGATTGTGAGAATAAGAGGCGACTGCTAATGAAGGCGGGGTTTCTTTTTGGGAAGATGAAAATATTCTAAGATCAAGTGTGGTGAGAGCTGCCCATATCTGTGAGCGGACTGAAAACTGTTGAGCTGCACACGTTAATGAACTGTGTGCTTTGCAAATTATATCTCAATAAAGTTGTCACATTTTTCAAATGTAGTTTCTCAAGGCATGTGAATGATGAAAGAAGAATTATATAGAGGGTTAAAAGTAAAGGGCAAGTCACCAGGGTACATGGAGAAATCCCAGCTTGGGAGCAGTCCTACACCCAGCAATTGGATCATTAAAAAGGGCTGTGGAATGAATTTCTCTAAGAAGTAGAGATGTATGTAAGAAGTAAGAAACCTGGTTACCTTAGTGACAGGGAATGGCAGGGATTCTCTTTTAAGGGAACACTGGCCTGTCATTAGTCAGAACTTGGTGACTCTGACCCCGTCTGCCAGGTGACCTACTGTGTAAGTGAATTTGTGGCAGAAGAAATTAGTAGTGAAAATATTTCTAGTTGGCACAAGTTTAACAGAACAAAAATATGCCTTGACTACACCACTTTGCCTTGTAAATATATTGTACATTGTCTCAAGAAAAGGAAAATCATTTTTAAGCTGGTCCAGTGTGGAGAATGTTGGTGACTAGAGTAAGAGCATCCACTTGAGCAAACCGTGGCTGCATGGATTTTTCTATTTAATATTAAAGCTAGAGGCACTGAGTCAGGTAGAGAGTGGGGGTCACAGGAAACTGTTCTTTCTGGCAAGAAAACAAAAGCCATGGGCATCTTTCTTTAGAGAGCACCGTGCATCTTACAAGACAGCAATCGTATCAGTCACAGGAGTCTTAATTTTGCATTTGTTGTAATTCCAGCTTTCTTACAGAAATACTGTGTGTGCGTGTGTGCACATGCTCCAATGACAGAATCCCCTGGGGCCGGTGTTGTTATGTATCCAGATACTCCCTTTCCACTTCCCCTCCCCCACCCTCCCCTCTTGTAAATTGGCTTATTAAAACTGGGTCTCAAGCCCTCCTTTTTCCCTTTGTGATCGCCTTGGTCTTGGATTTTCAGTGTAGAACTAAAAATTCAAGGCAGATTTCAGTTACTAGGATAATTTTCTTTGAATTTTAAATTTTTCTAAGCAAATGCATAGATTTTTAATGAACCTGGTATTCAGTGGATTTGCTTTAAATTTATCTGGAGAGTTACTTTCATGATTGATTTATTAGCCCTTTGAAAGTATAAAAAGTGGTATCGGTAGTTCATGAAGACTGAGAAACATCATCACATTCTGTTTAGCATCTTTTTAAAACCAATTAAAAGCTTTTCTAAAATGGATTGAACAGGAGAAAATAAAACATGTTCCCTAGGTCTTTATTTCAATCAAGTTTCCCTGTGTTCTGCGGGAGAAGAGATCGAGGGGGGATAGAGAGCCTGAAAAGGGCTGTCCCAGCAGGGAGCCGAGCCGGAGAAAAGGCCTCTCTGAGAACTCAGCCGCAGCAGCTCCGAAAGCTCCCAGCCGGCTTCATCTACATGCAGAGTCACACAGGGCATGGGGGCGCTCCCCGGCACACAGAGGTTTCACATGTGCTTCCCTGCTGATTCCTGTGAAAAGCTAACAATTGGCTTGGAGGGTAAAAGACCACTGCGTTTCACCCTCCCTGAGCTGGACGTACAATTTGTCCAGTGTTAGGAAATGTCCGGCTTAGCAGTGAGAGGCTTGAAGACACCCCTCCTTGCAGTGAGATCCTAATGCCGGCGCTTTTACTCCATGACACTGGGGCTCTTTTCAAGGTTTGCAGATTTATGGAAGTTGGGAGGTGGGGGGTGTGCTTCTCCAGATCAAGAGGATGAAAGCCGAAGTCTCCATGTCAGGGAAGAGCCCCAGTAAAGCGGGAAGGACAGGTGAACCCCCTGTACCCGCAGCACCGTGGCTTTAATGTTTCCTCTTGGGTATCTAATGCCATGCTTAAAAAAAAATAGCTTTATCATTTGGAAGACAAGTGCCCCAAAAGGAGCTATTCAGGCCTTAAAAACAACACAATTTCCCAGTTTCCTCAACAAGTCTAAGGGCATTCAAGTCATGAACTGGCTTCTTAATTCTGGGTGTTGCTGACATTGTTCAGAGTCCCACTGGAAGCCCCATTGGAATGGGATAGGATAGAATAGAATAGCCTTGCAGTTCGTGGAAAACCAATCCCTTTCAGTGCCTCCCAACCTTCTTTTATCAAGGCATATAGAAAATGGCACCTGATTGCATGTGTGAGTAAGTAGCCAAGGACACTCAAAGCTGGCCAGGGACCCATGCCCCAGGTGCCCTTTGCCTTCTCCTCAGCTGATGAGAATCAACATATTAATTCACATATAACTGAGTTGTGCCATAGCAATAGTATACTCTTAAATTATAAACTTGGAAATTCTTAACAATATTACTGAAGTAAAGGTCAGACCTAATAATTAAGAATTTAAACTGAATTTAACTACAAGAACTCTACTGCTCTAGTGCCTAGGAATGTTCTTTGTTTTTTAAAGGAAAGGAGACTGGATGTGCTGGGGCATGCTTGTAATCCTAACTCCCAGAAAGCAGGGGCAGAAGGATTGAGTTCAAGGCCAGCCTGGGCTACATTGTGAGACCCTGTCTCAGAAAAAAAAAAAGAAAGTTAGGTCTGATGGGGCTCACACATATAATCCTAGCCTTTAGGAGGAAGAAGCAAGAGGATCAGAAGTTCAAGGTCATCCTTAGCTATATAGACTGTTCAAGGCCAGCCTGAACTACATGAGTTCCTGTCTCAAAAAAGATTATGTGAGGGATGGTATTGTTGGGGCATAAATGAGCCAATAAAAAACTATAGCTAGGCAGGTAGTAATCTAGTTACTGCTCTTTGGGAGAGTATTCAATAAAATATTCTTAAAAAAAAAGAAAACTATAGATCTCTGGGTAGGTGGGTGTGCTTCTCCGTGGATTTTGTTTTAATGGCGCCTGTCTTTAGACGGCACTGTATTTATGTGATTCCCATAGGACAGACATTTCATTACGGTCTTGCGGTGGCTGTGTTATTGGGAAGGTCTTGGTAATACTGGGCAACTCTTCAGGCTTTGGGTTGCTTTAGTGAATAAACAGATGATGGAAGACTCCAAGCCCTACAGGCCTAAACATGAGAATCTTTCCATCGATCTGTTTAAAATGAATGCTGGCTAATGACTGCAGTGTGACTCAGTAAGATGTATAACCACTTCAGGAGAGGGGTGTGCTCGCTTTGCCTGACACATTACATTCATGTAACCACTCGACAGGGTGACTTTTGCAGTGGGCTTCCTTTAAAAATAATAATAATAATATAATAATGACTGACAGGGCAGTGGTCTAATTTTTCCATTTATTAAGTCAATGATATAATATAGCTACTGTGTTTTATAAGACTATTTTATATGCACTTTTCTTATAATGGGTTTTCTTGAAGGGTCACATGTAAATTGAATAAAATATATAAGTGCAGAATAGTTTCAAATAGATCAAAAATAGTAAAAGATATTTGATGAACCCTTTTATAAAACATTGTTACAGATATCTGCTGAGTAAAATCAGCAAATATCTCAAAGGGTTTGACTTTTTTAAATTGTTTTTGGAAGAATGCATCTATGATAGGCATTGATTAATACCAAAATCAATTCTGGGTTGTGTATGCATGCTCATGTGTGTGAGCGTGCATATGTGTATGGTGTATACACCATTTTTCAATAACGCAGAATATCTCAATTTTAATCAGCAGAGAAATGTTAATGAAAATTTTGCCTCCCAGCTAGAACTTGGCCTTGATCTCTTTCATCCTAGGTCAATTACCCCACTATGACACCAGCTCTGGAGGTGTTGTGTACAGCACCTAGCATTCATTGGCACCGTTTACTTCCTAGTAGTACCTTCTCTGCAGAACTTGCTCTTTGAGATGGACTGAATCAGAAATCCTGAATTCAAGTCTTAGTTCAGACATTATTGCCTTAGACTGGGATCTTAGTGTCTATGTGTATTTCTTTATTTATGTAGATGGAAAGAATTCTTTCTCTATCCAGTTGAGGGTCAACTAAGATATTCTATAGTAAAGGTCTTTATAAATGTGGCACACGCCTTTAATCCCAGCACTTGGGAGGCAGAGGCAGGCAGATCTCTGAGTTCAAGGCCAGCCTGGTGTACAGAGCGAGTTCCAGGACAGCCAGTCTCTGCTGATTTCCTGTCTCGAAGGAAAAAAAAAAAGTATGAACTACAACCATATAAGGTATAAAGCAGAGAAATCTCTTTAGGTGTCCACAGGACCTTTTCAGCTGGTGAGGTAGACACCTGAAGAGTGCAACTCTGTGTAGAGGAAATGTCACCAGAGAGTAAGCTCAGAGTTCTAGCTTCTGCCCCCTCCTGTGCAGTACTAAGGAAGGAAATGGGCTTCTCGCCTCTGTGCACATTCAGTGAGATTTGCAGGCTAAGTCCTAAGACAGACGTATTTGTCTGGGTTTTAGAGATTAGTGTGATAAAGAATGAAATAGAGACAAGAATTTCGGAGCTCAATAAGATGGGGAGGAGGGCTTCTAGCCCCTGAGCTCCCTGAGGATCTGGTGCTGGTTGCACTTGTAATGACCCACCTGTTGCCTTTCCGTGAAGCCCCTGGAGGCTGTGGCCTGTGTTCTTCCTCCCAACTCCCAGGACAGCTGAATGACAATTCATGTTCTTCCGTGAGTCCCTGAAGTCCCTGACCTCCCTGGGACTTTATGCCCAGCACTGTGTGCCTAACAGCTGCTGGGCAAGAGTCAATCTTACGGAAAGACTAGGACAATCTACCTATGAGATTCCCGGTGTTTATTGGAAAGTATACAGAACCGGAACCCGATGACTTAAGTCACAGTTGTCTGTAAACTGCACACCGTGACAGCCCTCCTTGTCACACAGAGTCCTTTTCACTGGGTGTTCCAGGCTGCCATATACCTAGTACAAATACACACACACACACACACACACACACACACACACACACACACACACACACACCAGAGGTTTGTTTTGTTCTGAAATAGGAGCTCTACATAGCTCAGGCTGGCCAGGAATTTGCAGTCCTCATGTCTCAGCCTCCCAGGTGCCTGAGGCCTATAGGTGTGTACAGCTGTCTCAGTTCTGTAGATACCATTTTAGGGGTGGATATTTTGAAAACCACGATCTTAAGTACACACAGAACTGTTATTGGCAATATAAATAAGAGCACAGGAAAAAATCAAAAGACAAATCTGAATCCAGTCATTTAGCTTCTGAGCTTCAGTTTTTCTCATTTGTGAAATGAGAATGACCTTCAAAAGTATCTGAGTTGTGGGAAATAAGAACCATATTAATGGTCTCTGTGTGTGCATTGTGCAGGTACACATACACATGTATGTGTGCACGAATGTGTAAGCACATGTGGAGGCCAGAACACAGCTCCAGGTATTTCCTCAGTTGCTGAAACAAGTTCTTGCTCTAGCCTGGGGCTGGCCAGTAGGCCAGGCTGGCCAGCCAGTGAACTCCAAGAATCAGCCTGTGTCCTCCTTCTCAGTGTTGATATGGGAAAGTGGGCTGCACACACAGCTTCACCTCCCCCGTCCCCGTGGGTTCTAGGGATGGAATGCAAGGCCTTGGACTTGCATAGAAAGCACTTTACCCACTGAGCTGTCTGAGCTATCAAAGGGATCAAGAACCAGTTCTTCATGAACTGCAAAGCACAGCTCAAGTATTACCTTATTCTTCATTTTCAAAGGAAACTGACTTCCCAAACAAATAAATAAGGGCAACAGAGAAATCCACCCTATCAAATGAGCGAGGCTTCAGGGTCTGTAGCCCTAGCTGCCAAGCGACCTGCCTTAGGGAGCTCAGAGTAAGGTGCAGAGGGGCCAACTCAAGAAGGAACAGTGGTGGGGTGAGAGAAGGTGCAGTTCACGATGGCAGCAGCAAGCAGACAGCTCTCTGTAGCAGGCCCCCAAGTGGGGAGACAGAGGAAGGGGAATGGAAGGAAGTTTGAGCTAGCCTGAGCTATATAGTGAGTTCTAGTCGAGCCTGGGTTATTGTGTGAGGCCCTATCTCAAAAATCAACATGCACACACATGCAAGAAACTGAGAGGAGAGAAAGGGGGCTTTTATGAATTGTGGCACACTCTTGGGAGGTAGAGGCAGGAGTATGGCAAGTTTAAGGCCAGCCTGGCTACATAGCAAGACCTGTCTCAAAAACATCATAAGCGGTAGAGTCGATATCTCCAAACTGTTTGTTGTCATTGCCTTTCATCACCTGGACTCCAAATTTTCTGCATACATTCCAATACTGTTACAAACAAGGAAAATTGGGCTCAGCATCCCCTAAATTCTCATACAAGCATTATTCTGTGAGAGGGTGTTCTCTGTAAAACACACGGAACAGCAGTGTCTTACGGAGACAGAAATTCCACCATTTTCGTCTTTAGTACAGCTGTTCTACCTAGATGGTAGCATTGTAGGTGATTTTTTTCTGCTTTGTTATTTCTTATATTTTATAAAATTTCTGCAGTAAATGTTTATTACTTCAGTAATCAAGAAAAAATTTATATAAATATATACATAGCCTAGCAGTGTAACTCTTTGTTTTATTCTGTTTGCTTTGTTGAGATAGGGTCTCATGTAGCCCAGGATGGCCTCAAACAGCATTAGATGAGTCTGCCTCGTTGGAGTTATGTATGATGTGTATTTCTAACCTTGCTTTTTCTTTGAAGATGAATTCTGTACTGTCTGTAAGATACTCTGTGGTAGTGAGGGGGCCCTTTGGCTCTGACAGTTGTCGCTGGCTCTACTCAGTGCTGTGCTTCCATCTGAGTGGATGATGGGTGAGCACCCATGTAGCCCAAGGTGACCAAGATAAATGACAGTTGTTATGGTCCAGCTGGTGGAAGGGTTGTTCTTTCCATCTGGAACATGTCTTTAGACATTTGAGGTTGAAGTACTTACTACCCTGAGCAGTAGTGGTGCACACCTCTATTCCCAGCACCCAGGAGGCAGAGGCAGATGGTTCTCTGAGTTCGAGGCCAGCTTGGTCTACAGAGCGAGAACCAGGAAAGGCTCCAAAACTACACAGAGAAATCCTGTCTCAAAAAACCAAAAACCAAAACAAAACAAAAAAAACAAAAAAACCCTATCTGTTCTACAGCATAGAAAGTGAAGATGAGTATGATGCTTGCTCAGCTGTGGGGTTTGTGGGCAAGGTGTACACCCATTCAGTGCAGGTGACACCACCCACGGTCTAGCCTGGCATGGGGCTGAGGCGACCCTAAGATGGTTGCCACGATGTGTCATTCAATTTGATATATTTTAGTATCACATGTGTTTTCAGTGTCCCTGTATCCCATGCATGGGCAGTGCATTCTTGTTCTGGGGGGTTCTGTGGCAACCCCACGCATGAGGAAGAAGTAAAGAGTCACTTACTTCTCCACACGAGGTGCCAGTGTGGAAAGCAGTGCAAGTGTGCCTGGGTTTGCACAGCCCCCGCTGGCTGTTCTCCAGTCCTCACTCAGTCACCACTGACAAGGATGTGCCTGTACCAAGTGTGCCTGTACCAAATCAGCAGGGCGTTGTGGCCTTCCCTACAAAGATTCTTGGGAATCTGAGGAGATGTTTTGGGTTCAGTAAACCATCTCAGGTTTTACTGGGGGTAAGAACAGGGATTCATAAGAAAGCACGGGCTTCACTTTTGACTGAAGCATTGGGTGTTTGGCCTTCATGTATGTCTGAGTCGATGTATGACTGGTGCCCTCAGAGTCCAGAAGAGGGCATTGGATCCCCTAGAACTGGAGTTACAGATGACTGTGAGTGCTGGGATTTGAACCTGGGTCCTCTATAAGAGAGGCAATGCTTTTAACCACTGAGCCATCA
>CABHPR010134516.1:24243-51220 GCA_902168415.1 Peromyscus melanophrys | reverse complement strand
TGTGTGTGTGTGTGTGTGTGTGTGTGTGTGTGTGTGTGTGTGTGTGTTGGGGAAGTAGTGCTTGCATGTGAGTGCAGGTGCCCAAGGAGGTCAGAGGCATTGGATTACACTGGAGTGGGAGTTATGGGTGGTTATGAGTCACTCAGTGTGGGCACAGGAACTGAACTCAGCTTCTCTGCAAGAGCTGTGCATGTGGAGCATGCACTTAATTGCTGAGTCATCTCTCCAGTATCATGGGTGAATATTTTCTGATTGCCCATCTCTGACTCCTCCTCCTCTGATACATCAACAGCAAACAGAACCCATGTTTCTGGAAAGGCTGATAGGAGATCACACAGAGGAAGAGGGGCTGGGCCACCATCTGCAGGCTCTCTTTATGGATGGCTTATCATCTTGAACACTCAGAAGCCCAGGATGAGAGCCTGTGGAAGTAGCCAGAGCATTTCTACCTCGGTTCAGCTGCAGAGATTCAGAAACAAAAGCCACATTTCTCCTGAACAATGCTCTACACTTGAGGAGAGGGGCTCTGGGGACCCTAGGGAAGGAAAACAGAATTTGCCTGAATGCAAATACTTCAGCCCGTTCTTTTTCTCTAAACATCCCACTTTCAATGCTCTTTCTATTTCATGCCACTGGGGAAGAAAACTCAATTGTGTGCTATGGCAGCTCTTATGGTCACATTCTCTGTTTGTGTTTCTTGTGCCTGCATTCAAGGGAGCTCTCTCTACAGGACACTCAGAAGGAGTGTGGCTGATTAGAGTCCTTTGTGGGCATAGAGTAATACCCCCCAGGACCGAATCCTAAATATGAAACCGTGAACATTTTTTGCCTGTGTTAGGCTGATATATAAAATGTTTTCAGAACCAAGTGTGGTTTTCTCAAGCAGTGATGAGTTTGTGCTGAACAATCCTCCTTTTTCTTCCAATTACGTGCTAATGATAGTGTCAGGAAAATATCTGAGCATGAGGGATGAATCCTATAGGGCTGTCACAAGGAGTATTTTGGTTTAACACATTTTCTGAGTAAATACTGAGTCTCTGAGTGTGTCTGCAGCATCAAAAATCCCCTGAATACTATTTCTTTAGAATGAGTATAATAGAATTGTATTTTTATAACCATTCTGTAGTCGGTGAAATAATTTACATTAGCATCCCAAACTGAGCAACAATTAATAGGTTTTTATTGTTGGGCTGACATGATTAACAGCAGAAAGTGAGAAATCTGCCCTTGCTTAGCTTGTCAGAGGCGTTTTACCTGGTCAGTGGCCAGAACCTTTATTGCATTTTGTTACAGATCATAAAATGGGCCTGAGCGCCCACAGCCCACTACGTGCAGTAGAAGAAATGCAGGGATGATATAAAAACAGCATCTGACAAGTTTGCCCTCTGAGATTTTCCCTGCAATGCAAATTCTCCGTTCTTAAACAGTGTAGTCAAAGGTAGAATCAGTTAAAGCAGACAGGAACTGGCGAGTAGAACTAAGATTTTGTTTTCTGATAACCAGTACATGTATGAATGCATGTAAGAAGCAGATACACACAGACAGACAGACACAGACACACAG
The DNA here is from genome assembly GCA_902168415.1 of Peromyscus melanophrys. Taxonomy (NCBI): domain Eukaryota; kingdom Metazoa; phylum Chordata; class Mammalia; order Rodentia; family Cricetidae; genus Peromyscus; species Peromyscus melanophrys. The sequence goes on along the minus strand of CABHPR010134516.1, from coordinate 49,657 downwards.
ATAGACACATGGATATATACACAGACAGTGACATGGACACATAGACATACCTACAGATACATAGACATGCACACATAGACAGAGACACACAAATACAGATACACATATGAACTCACAAACACAAACACACATGGATATACAGTCACAAGCACACAGACATGCACACACAGACATAGACACATAAAGAGACATACACAACCATGCACACACACACACAAATACAAACAGACACACAAACACACATACATGCACACACAAACCCTAATTCTTCGTCACTTCATTTCAATGGCTCTTTGAATTGATTTTAATTCCTTCAGTTGAGAACTGCAAAAGACAAGTGTTCAAAGATACAAGAATCTTTGTGCTAAAGATAAAATTAGATTAGGATGTCATTACTACAACAAGGACTTAGGGTGGCTTTTGCTAAAAAGCATCGACTCTTCAGATCTCCAGATGCTTGGTGGGCAGCTAAAGCACGATAAAGCTTGGCATCACTGTGGTCAGTTTGTGTCTGTCTCCTTTAACTTAAAGCATTTTGTCAGGTTCCTGCTCAGCTCCACCCAATAGCTTGTTGTTTAGTTAAGGACTATCAGTCTAGACACAGGTAATACAAGTCTGGTTATCTTGGAATTCTGACCTGTCTCACCTTGCTTCAAGGCTGAAACCACCAGGGTAAGGATAATTAAGATATTCTCAATATCTACAGTGACCTTTATCTGTCAGTTTTTAAGCTATCCTGTGACAGACTCCTTGGAATCGTATCTCAGAAGTCTCCAGTCATTGCCCTAAACCTGCAATCACCTTGGATTCCAGGAGTAGCCAGCTTCATAGGCAGATCACACCATGATCATACCATCTACCTAAATGGAATGATTATCCCATGATGGGCACCAAGGCTCCCTCCCAAGAAGTAATCATATCAGAAATTGAACCAAATTACCCCGCAAATGATGATGTTGTTGACGGTGGTGGTGGTGGTGGTTGGTGGTGGTGGTGCGTGTGTGCACTATGATGTCTGTATGCAGGTCGGAAGACAATCTTGGGTGTTGGTCATTGCCTTCCATGTTGGTTGCAGCATGGTCTCTTTGTTATTTTCTGCCGTGTGAATGCCTGAGGATTCTGGCTCTGCCCCCCATCTGGAATTACAGGTCTTTTTACTTTGTTGGGGTTTTATGTGGTTCTTGAAGTTTGTACTCAGGTCTTCATGCTTATGTGGCAAGCACTTCACACTTCCCCCACAGGGTTGTCTTTCCAGACCTCTCAGAGAGCATTTTTAAAAATGATCCTGAAATAGTCAATATTGTATCTTTCTAATATAAAACTTTCAAATCACCATGAAAGCTTACCTCACTTACAGATAATTTTAATACACACACACACACACACACACACACACACACACATACACACACACACAATTAAGATCAGTAAATAGATATTTATGTGTCAATATATGAAACACATTCCAAATTGCCTTAGATATGTTCCACTTTGTGATGTTTCTGTCATTTGCCAGTGTTTGTCTCTCATTATTTCTCAGTGTTAGTGAATGGATGGGCTCACTAATATTGCTTGAAAGGATGCAAAGCGCCCCGATGTGAATTCAACCTAAGTTTCTTCTAAATGAGGTACCTTTTGTTATGCCCCATTATGCTGTTCTTGCAAATTCCCCTAACAGACTCATCTTTAAAGTCAATTGACAAAAACAGGCCCACAGCGGGTTGCTATGATATTGGCTGCTAAGGAAAAGCTAGTGTGAGGCTCAAAACATGGCCTCTGGTCCTTAATGACATTGATTTGTCACAGATCCAAGAAAGGAAAAAGAATAATACAGCCTAGCCATGTCCAGTGAAACCTGACACTTCCCCAGCCTGAGAACTAAGCAATGATTTAAGATAATATCATTGCAGAAATTAATACAGTAAGGCAATGCAGCTTCAGGGCTTGGGAAGTGATTCAATCATCAATTGCAAGGTCACGTAAAATGAAGCAAGAGAGGGTCCCCAGCTAAACAGAGAGGTGATGTTATACATGCGCCATAAGGAAAGGTAAAGCATAAAGCAACCTTCCTACCAATTCTAGTTCTCTGGGCTCTTTGGATGTAGAATCACCATACAACAAAAATGACAGCCAAAGGTTTCCGTGGCCCGATAGTAACTCCAGTCAAGCCGAATTAAAAGTAAAAGACCAGACTTATTGGTCAAAACGTTTCCAGGTGGCCTTTTCCGGTCCCCAGAGAGGAGACCAGGAAAAACCACGAGGCCGCTCTCTAGGGGGCAGTTTTATACCCTGTAGGTGTGATGTAAGCTTGAACTGATCAGGAGGAGGAGCCACCCACTTGGGCTTTCTGAGAGGGTCGTGGCTTGGAACGGGGGAGAATGAGGATGAAGCGGAGCATCCAACTGAAGAGACAGTTTCCCGTTTTTTCAAAGGCCAGCTTTTAGGCTCTACTTGGAGACAGATGAACTCCTATCATCAAATTGGCTCATATTCCCAGGTGCCAGAGACTAGGCAGAGCAGAAAGCCAGAGGAAACCTGCTCCAGCTCCTAGGTTTGGGCTTACAGATTAGGGCTTATAGATTAATGACATGAAACACCACACTTCAACCAAAAGTTTTCTTCTGTTTCATTTTTATTTTTAATAACCTTTTGGAACAATGGCAATCCGGGGTATTTTTGTCTAAATGCCCTGTTCTGGCTTTTGTGCTGTTTTTAACAGGATGTAGTTCAGTCCGTTTCTTCTGTACGTGATTAGATAGAGCAGGGATAGAACAGACAGGGCCGCTCAGCAATTTAATCTCACTGGAATGCCCCCTGAGCAAAGAAACAGCATGTTACACTTCCCTTCCTACCTCCTTGCTTTCATCCCATTGGCTCTTGTTCTCAACTGGTCAAACGACAGCATGCCGTTGTTGGGCCACTAATCGTACATGGGTGACCATAAGAAGATCCATCTGTGGTCCCTAAGGTGCCTGTAGGAAGAAGGGAGCCTGAGGCTCTCAGAGGCATCTGCAAGCTGCATGGAGATGAGGGCCACCAGACAGAAGTAAATTAGAGATTTAGAAAGGCAAGAAATCCAGCCGTTCCTCTTGCTTTATTCAGGGCAGGGGCTTTCGGGGAATAAGAACCAATGGGATTGTCTGTCGATCCGTTTCTTGTTGCTCCTGCAGTTAGTTAATATGAATTTAGCGGCTTGAGAGAGCACAAACTTACTCAGCGCTGTGGAGCCCAGAAAGTAATGTTCCATGGCTAAAATTGAGATGCCAGCAGGACTGCGTTCACACTGGAGAGCCTAAAGGAAGAGCGGCTTGGTTCCCTTATCTTTTCTAGCGGTCGAGGTTGTCAACATCCCTAACCCTCTGGTCTTTGTGCCTTCACAGCATCTTCACGGCTCTTCCTTGCCCCGAACTCTGACTCACCTACTTCTACCTTTTCCTTCTGGGGCAATTATTCAGCCTACCATGTCTGTGTTAGCTAGCTTGAGTGGGGATTTTGTGGCTTTAACCAAGGGGATTCTGATTAAGACAGGACTCTGTTCTTAAGTTTCCCTTAGAGGTCAAGAATCACACGCCCTCCTGCTTTGAGTGCACATTACAGGTTTTAAGACTTGGAGTTATCCAGAAGAAATGTTATTAGAATGTAAATTATTTGGTTTTAATTCTCACTAGAGCAGGCTGTATATTTGCTCTCAGGCTTGGCTTATTCATTTATCATATGCAGATTAAATACTTATGATTTGCCCAATTCACAAGGTTGTTGTGAAATTCAAATGACATAAAACACTAAATTTATACCACTTGCATATAGAAAGTACCTTATTTTATCTCATGTGAGTACCATCTTTTAAAATAATAATTTAATCACCAATAGTAAATGTAGTTTCTGAACATGGATCTGGCTGTAATTGCATTTACATATTCTTTTTGCCTAATTAAAAAAAAAAGGTAGGTGGCTGGAAGGGTGGCTCAGTGGTCAAGAGCACTTGTTACTTTTGCTGCAGAAGACCCAGATTCAATTCATGGCACCCACCTGGTGGCTCACAAGCTTTCATAACACCAATTCCAGGGGATACAAGGCCCTCTTTCTGGCTACTGCAGGCACCAGGCATGCATGTGGTACACATACATATATATATATGCAGGAAAAAGCACTCATATACATAAAAAAAATAAATCCTTAAAAAAGTTTTTGAAAAGGATAGGAGTTTTCCTGAGGTTAAAAAAGATAGAGAACAAGGGAGGGGAAGTCTGTGGAGATGGTTTAGCAGTTAAGAGTGCATATTGTTCTTCTAGAGGACCTGCATTCAGTTCCCTGCACTCAGGTTGCGCAGCTCTCAAATGTCTGTAACTTCAGCTCTAGAGGTTCCAGCGCCCTCTTCTGGCCTCCTTAGGCACTTGCACTAACATGCACATACCAGCCCACAGATACATGAATTAAACATAAAAATACAATATTTAAAAAAAATATAGAGAATGGATAATTCTTCCCTCATCTCAGAATCTGCTTGGAAAAAACAATCAAATAAGAAAGGAATAAAATTAACTTTGGTGGAAGGAAATGGGCACATCTCAGTGCTACAAATGGGGAAGATGGGTTGGATATTGCAAAATCCACACAGAGATATTTGGGGCATGAGGAGGCAGTGTGCTCTCCTGCAGATGTGAGGCGTGTCAGAGATCCCCTTCATGAGATGTAGCTGACTTCAGCATCACTAGTGCTTGTTGAGGCCCCAGAGATGGAACATTGGCAAGCGAGCAGGCAGTTAGCATGGGAGGGGAAGGGAAGAAATATCTCAACAGAGCATTTCAGAATTCTTGAGAAGATTTGGAAGGAGGAAAAACTGTGGAAGCACATTTGGATAGTCTAAAAAATGTGAATCAATCTGGTGTCATCTGAGAGACACATCTCTGGGCAGAGTATTTTCTGGAGGGATTACCTGACGGGACAAGACACCCTCCTGGTACAAGTGGCCAGCATCTTTCAGCAGAAGCCAAGATACAAAAATGTGGGAGAGAAAGGAGCTAATGCCTACTTGCCTTCACTCACTACTGCTGAGTGTATCTACTCGATTGCACCATCAAAGCCGCTTCTGCCACTGCCACCGCCATCCTCCCCTGACATCGGAACTCACCTTCTTTGATATCCCATTAAGCACTCAAGCCCCATGGCTCTCCAAGAATCCTGCAGACCTTCAGCAGCAGACTGGGACTGATGAGACATCCAACTTTTCGGACTGAGCAGTTACTGAGTTCTTAGCCTGTCCAACGTGTGCAGACAGCCATTGTTGGCTTACCCAGCCGTCATTATGTGAGTCAATCCCATAAGTCACCTTTGCAGTGTATTTCCCTTCTAGTCTATTCCTCCAGACAACACTGAAGAATACAGCCTGAAGCCTGGAGTGGGAAGGCGGACAGGTCAAAACCTAGGTGGGAAGGTCACAGGTCAAAAACTACCACACATAAATTTGCATCATGAAGCTGTTACCTGAAAGGAAGATTTACTCCCAAGACAGAGGAAACTGATGTTTTGATATTGAGTACATTTGCTGTGACACATCCACATTTGTTATGGATGCCACCAAGTGATACATGGAGAAGATGGTTTGGTGATAACCAATCAGAAAAGAATTGGCACTAGATCCAAGCATCTCAACACATCAAAATTGAGAAGGAATTGAAACAAAAGGATGCACATCATAAAAAACCAGGGTCCAGAGGGATGGCTCAGTAGGTCAAGATGTTTGTTGTCAAGCCTGAAGACCTGAATTTGATTACCCTAGAATCTACACGGACCTGTGCACTGTGGCACACTTCCCAACCACCCCACCCCCATAAACAAACAAACAAACAAACAAATAAATAAATAAATAAATAAATAAAATGATTTCTTTCTTTCTTTTTTTTTTTTTTTTTTTTTTGGTTTTTCGAGACAGGGTTTCTCTGTGCAGCTTTGTGCCTCTTTTCCTGGAACTCACTTGGTAGCCCAGGCTGGCCTCGAACTCACAGAGATCCGCCTGCCTCTGCCTCCTGAGTGCTGGGATTAAAGGCGTGCGCCACCAACGACCGGTAATAAAATGATTTTTTAGTTTCCCAGAGAAGGAGAAGGGAAAACCTTCAGAATAATGCACATAAAATCCTCCTCGCCAAATTCTTTCACCAAGAGATGACACATTTCAGGAAGAGATTGTGTGTCAAGAAAGTCCAAGGAAGGAAACAGCAGAGGTAGTGTGGAAATGAAATGGGTCAGTCTCTCCATAGTTACATCACACACTGTAGGGCTGTGTTCTGAGAAATGCATCATTAGGCAATTTTGTCATTGTGCTAATGTCACAGAGTTATACAAACTGTGATGGCTACGACACAGCTAGGTGATAACGTGGCACGGGACTACTGTCATGTGTATGGTTTTCTCAATGACTGACATGCTACTGTGCAGTTCACAACTTTATATATCACATTAGTATGGTAGGCGTGATATTAATATAATATTCACATGTGTAACATATCGCAAAATAACTCTCAAGCATAGAATCAAGCAAGTTCTTGATTTAAGTAAGAATCTTTTGTACTGTGAATGAATTGTCCCACTGAAAAATTATGAGCACCCAGATTAGATTTTTACACTTCGTACTGTATTTCTTAATGAAATATAGATTTCCTTATTATTCAGATGAGCTAAGACCAGGAGATCAGGTATGACTGACAGCTTGCTGCTGGTAGCTCCCCAAAGTCAGGGCCATGAGACACACATGTGGGTCACCTGGTGAAGTTTCAGGAACTTCAGGAGGCAGAGAGTAAGGACAAATGTGAGTCTTTATTGTGGTCTCTGCAGATGACACAGGGTTAAATTCGACTGGCTAGTGTGCTGGCTAGCTTTGTCAACATGACACAAGCTAGAGTCACCTGAGAGCAGGGAACCTTAATTGAGAAAATGCTTCCATAAGATCGGGCTGTAAGCAAGCCTGTACAGCGTTTTCTTAATTATTGATTGATGGGAGAGGCCCAGCCTATTGTGGGTTAAGCCACTCCTAGGCTTGTGGTCTCTAAGAAAGCAGGTTGAGAAAGCCATGAGGAGCATGCCAGGAAACAGCCCTCCTCTACCTGCCTCCAGGTTCCTGCCCCATTTGAGTTCCTGTCCTGACTTCCTTGGATGATGAACAGTGATATAGAAGTATAAGCCAAATAAATCCGTTTCTCCCCAAGTTGCCTTGGTCATGGTGTTTCATCACAGCAAAAGAACCCTAAATTAAGACAGCTAGTTTGAGTACTTTTCTAAAGACTTTACTTTTATTTTAAAATAACGTGTGTCTGTGCATGTGAGTGTGGTACCCACGGAGCCCAGTAGATTCCTAGAGCTGGTATTATGGGTAGCAGTGAGCAGCCTGACATGGGTGCTGGAACTGTGGATCCAGTGAACCCACTTGGGTCCTTTGAAAGAGCACTGCATGCTTTAATTGCTGAGTTATTTCTCCTGCCTTATGAGAATAATTTCAGTCCCACTGTTGAGGATGCTCCCTTCTCGGGTGGTACCCAGTCTTCTGCATGTGGTGTCTGTGCTATGAACTTTGGATTCCTCGTTTTCACTTGAAAAGAGCATTCTCCAGTTGTTTGCTATTTCTAGCAATTCGCAAACACTGGGATGGGTGGTCTCTGCCAGGGTAATTCAAGTCTCAGATGTGGAAGCATCCAGAAACACAGGAAAACAAACAAACTGATCAAAACAACTCCCTACCAGGACTAATACAATACCAGTCAAAAGGCTCTCAACAGACTAGGAAGTGGGACCCAAAAGAAACTGTTTATCACACTGTGCCAAAATTGTCATTTACAGAGCACAGAACGTGGTATTTAATTAAAGCCTAATAAAATCACATGACACGTCATATCACTGAGTTCCAGGGGAATATACTTCTGATAATTTCCTGTTGGAATGCTTGAAAGAAAGTTGTTTTCCTCAAAATCAGATATTCTGTGCATGCACTACCAAAAATTTTTACACTTTCAAGGCAGCTGGTAATGCCTGCTCTGAAAATTTGTATTTCATTCTATGTAAATGAGTGCCTGAACAAAGAGTAAAACTAATAAATTTTAATAACAAAAATACTAGAAGAAATACATAGCGGGATATAGCTTCATACACACGCCCATGGAGACTCCAGGCTCATAAGTTTGCATGTAATTGGAACCTGGGATGTGTGAAAAATCTGGCTCCCAGCCTCCAGGATAAAAAGGAATTTAAGATTCCAGGCGAACAGGTGAAAGACAAAGGCAAGAATATTTATTGAGTCAGTGGGAGAACTTGGTGACAGACTCAGTCACTCTGTGACTGAATTTACCCTGAGCAACAGACCTTTTTTTTCATTTGCTAAAATAAATACCCTTGCTGTGGACAATCTGGGAGGCACTGTACTGCAGTGGTAGAGGAGGGATTGAAAGCAAACCTAATTTATTTTGCAGAAATGGCTGGTCCTTTCATAGCACTGTGTAGGCCATGGAACTATGGGATAGCCATTTAGTAAGCTAAATTATCTTATTCAGATATTTGGAGAGAGAGAAAGAGAGAGAGAGAGAGAGAGAGAGAGAGAGAGAGAGAGAGAGAGAGAGAGAGAGAGACAGACAGACAGACAGACAGACAGACAGACAGACAGAAAAGAAAACCTCTGGCATTTTCCTAATGGCCAGTTGTATTTGAAACTAGACATAGAGGAAGGGATTGGAGGGGTTGCTAATTAAAATCACAAACGACAGCATGCTGCCTGTGAGGGCACACAATGTACAATACCAAAAAAAAAAAAAATGAGTTAAAATTTCCTTTAAAGAGAGAGGAAATGGACCATCAAAACAGGATGAGATTGAAAAGGGGACACTGTCGGCTCTTCGGCTGTATAAAAGTCTCTTATTTTAAAAAATAGACACCGAGTCTCTGTAAATAAAGACAAAATCCCGACGTGAGACATATTTACTAATAGCATGGAAATTTTTGACATAAAATCTATATATGCTTGACTCACTTGCAAGTACCATATACATTAAATTCTTTTAAGACTCCATTAAGTTTCCACTGTTTCTTATTTGTGGAAGAGAAAGATTGCTGTATTTTTCAATGACTTTGCAAAACCTTTAAGGTGGTTAGCATTTCTTCCTTTCAGTTGGTGCATTTGTTACAGAGGAGAGAAAGAGAGAATTCGAACGCTAAGAGTCTTTGACACCCGGTGCTTGTTTCTTCACAGTCACTGCACTCCCTGTATTTACTTTGATGAGACCTCAACTCTACCTATTTACACCGAAACCCAATCAATAACTCATTTATGCATGAGCACTGGGAGCAGTTTTAAGAAGGAATTGAAATGACATAAATACATGCCATGCTGGGAATCAACATTTATTTCCATGTACACTTTAAGCCTGGGCCTTCATGATCATTTATGTTGCCTAAGCAACTTTCAGACTCTCATTTGCTCACCAGAGAACTCAAGGAAGACAAGGTAGGTATTGAAGTGCACTTACAGAAGAAGAATTTGCAGCTTAAGGGAGGGAAGCTATGCAACAGCAAAGACAGGCAGCTACTAGAAAGTACTAGATCAGTAGGGAGGGTCTGACATAAGGTTTGACACTAACTAGAAGGACGAATGTCGCCGTTGTGTCTTAGCATTGTATAGTGCCTCGCTTGCCTGCCAATTACCTCTGAAATTTGTAATACTTCATTCACTACAACGTGACCATTCCCCTGCCTCCAGCATTTCTGTCATCTCATTGGGGAAAACCAAGTCCATCATTCTGTTCTGGGGAAGGGCCACACATACAGCGAGGGTGGAGTATGCATTCAATACGTGTTCATCAGACACTAGTGATCACTCTTACTTTGTGCTAGATTTAAAACATATAACACAGGCGTGATTGCTACATCCCTGGTTCTTGTATTGTGTTGGATTTATAGCAAGTGCTATTCAGAGCCCAGTTCTCCCGGATAGGCTGTAGCAGGCGTTCATATTTTATAAGCCCAATCGCTCTGACATGGCACAGCTCCCCAGCACTGTTCGACGGCCTGACATATCCCTAAAGCTCCAGTCTCAGTTATTTCCACTCACTGATTTTACGTTTCAGCCTCCAAAGCACACATGTACGTTTTGCATGAGCCTGGTTCACTCTGCACACAGATGAGGCTGGATCTCATCTTTTTGCCTTCTCTCATCTAGAATTCTTCAGAAACACTGTAAAACTGGCTAATTGCGGCATGTCCTTAATGATTCGGCTCAAATTCTCTATTTTCTTGGAAGGCTTCTTCAATGTTTTCTTATGTTCAACCCTTGGCTGTGTATTATTATCAAGTCTGGCATGTTAGTTTATACAAGTTTTCAGCCTGGGGCAGTTTTACTCCAAAGAAGACAAAATGTCTAGAAAAATTTTGGTTGTAACAGCTGGGGTGATGCTCTTGGCATCCTGGTGGGAAGAGACCTGGAATGCTGTTTCAAACCTTGCAAGGTTTGAAAACTTGACCGGCAAAGAAGTGTCTGGGAATGGAAAACTTCAAGCTGATGAGTTTCGCGTGACTGGAAGCTCTGTTTTTCTTTTCTGTAAATTTATTTTTATGTATGGATATACGTGTACCTGCTTGTCTGTATGTCTACCACGTGTATGCAAATGCCTTTGGATGCCAGAAGAGGATTTCAGGTCCCTTGGAACTGGATTTACTGGTGGTTGTAAGCCACCGTGTGGGTGACATGAACCTAACCCAGGTCTTCTGGAAGAGCAGCCAGTGCTCTTAACTGCCCAGCCACCTCTCCAGCCCCTGAAGATCTACTTTATTTGTCATTGTATCTTCAGAATCAAGTTCAAAGCTGGGACATGTTTCACTGGTATTTTCTAATACAGGATAGTGGGGGAGTAAAGCATATATGATTATATAAGTTTCTGAAAATGTTTGTGAGGTTATAAAGATACAGACTCCACTCAGACCATTAGCAGTGTCTTCTGACTCAGGGGTCCAAGTTTTGAGTAGGGAGGCAATGTTGGAAAGAATGGGGATAGGGGACAGAGAAATCATGGGAATTCAGGATTGGAGTGCTAATAACAAAGTTACCAGAAAATGCCAGAGCCCCGTATTTATGGTGGCCTTTCAACAACTTAATTCTTTGCATGTATGAATATTTGAATATTCTTATTACAGCCAATCAAGATTAATGTGTATACAGTTTCAATATGCAAGATTATTTTTCCTCTTATTAAGATTAGAAATTCAGGGCTGGGGAGAACAGCTCAGTTAGCAATGTGCTTGTTTTGTAATTGGTGAGGTACTGAGTTTGAATCACAAACTCATGTTAAAAAAAAAAGACTGGGTGTGGTGGCCATGCTTGTAATTTCCGTGCAGGGGAGGCAGAGACAGGTGGCTCTTGGGTTTGCTGATCACCCGGCTCAGCCTACTGGCAAATTTCAGCCCAGTAAGAGACCCTGGTTCAAGAAAACAGGATGAGTGGTACCTGATGAACCACATCCAAGGTCATCCTCTGATCTCCACATGGCTATGTATGCACATGCGTGTATCATCCTCTAAACACACCTGTATGTGAACCAACATGCACACACACACACACACACACACACACACACACACACACACGCACACACACTTAGAAAAAAGAGCAAGAGTGTGGATTTCCTAAACCTTAGTTCTGTAGTATTTTATTATATTGTATAGCCTGAGAGCATTTTGATTATTTAAGGGGTACCATCTTAGTCTTCCTCCCTGTTTACCCCAAGTGTGAAAGCCAGCATAAGCAAAGCTTCCCCTTCATGCAGTTAGTTATGGCAAGTGAAAGAATTCATACAAGAGCCACTTGCAACTGTCAAGCTGAAATCAAATGGAAACAGTTTTGAAGTTTAAAATAGTTCTTTAAATTTTCATGCCTTTCTGAAGTGTATTATTTCAATCAATATCATCCAGGAAAGCGTTGAATTACTACCAAGAGCAGTTCTTGAAATACTGCCAAGATTTGTAGGGGAAAAAAAAAATCCAATCCTAAAAAACCTAAAAGGCTAGAAATTTTATGCCAGGGAGAGTCAGTAATCAGAATTTGGGACTCCAAGATTCTCTTAATTAAATACCATTGACTTAGATTAAGTAGTAGTCACATTCCTTTAAAAGGTAGCTAAAATCATGAGACTGTGATTGACAGGTGATGAGGAAAACTCTCCTTTTTCAATGGCTCGACTGTGAATGTCCCCTACAGGTTCATGTGTTTGAACATTGGTCTCCAGTTCATAGCACTGTTTGAAGTTGTGAGGTGTGGTGGTTTGAATAAGAATGGCCCTTATAGGCTCATATATTTGAATACTTAGTCATTGGGGGGTGGTACTACTTAGGATTAGGAGGTGTGGCCTTGAAGTAGGTGTGGCCTTGTTGGAGGAAGTGTATCACTGGGGTGGCCTTTGAGGTTTCAAATGCTCAAACTAGGCCCAGTGTCTCTCCTCTTCCTTCTGCTTGAGGGACCAGATGTAGAACCGTATCCTCATGTATGTAGAGATGTATCTCTCCAGCATCACATCTGCCTGCATGCTGCCGTGTTTCCTGCTATCATGATTATGGACTAAATCTGTGAACTGTAAGCCAACCCTGTAGCACGAATCTTAAAAGGTCTTATTAATAAAAACAAACCTGGATCCAGGTATTGGAGTAAATGCTAAAATATCAGAGAAACAGAACAAATCACAGCTAACCTCACCTCATCAATTCCTCAGCTGATCTCATTTCCTCAGACTGGAAGCCTCTGTGTCCTCACCAGAATGGATCTCAGCTGAACTGCTGCTAAAAGCCTAAAACTTTAACAAGCTTAGTTCCTGGTCCTCATGCCTTATATACTTTTCTGCTTCCTGCCATCACTTCCTGAGATTAAAGGTATGTGTCACCATGCCTGGCAGTATCCAGTATGGCCTTGAACTCACAGAGATCTGGATGGATCTCTGCCTCCCAAGTGATAGATTAAAGGTGTGTGTGCCACTATTTTCTGGCCTCTATGTCTGTCTAGTGGCCGTTCTGTTCTCTGACCCCAGATAAGTTTATTAGGGTATACAATATATTGGGGGACACAATATCACCACATTTCCCCTTTTTTTATCTAAGATAATAAAAGAAACTTATAACTATATCCAATAAGTATATATAATATATACAGTCAAGAATTACATTAACAATGTCCAGTCCATTAACATTTGACAGATTCAGACAAAAACTCCATTATGTATATTACCAATGTCCAGTCCATTAACATTTGACAAATTCAGACAAAAAATTTCATTATTTATCCTATTTTGGTGAGTCCAATACAAAATTTGTATATAATATACAAAAATCCAGAATTAAAGTCTTCCTCTCTCTGCTCTTCATGTTCCCCTCATGTACCTTTTCCTCTCACATTTTAAGTCCTGTTTAACTGTGAAGAAATAATTTGTGCTTTTCTGTACAACTGGACTCCACACAATCTGTTTCTGATGTTCTTCCCTCCCAAAGCACTTGAACTAAAACTGCCCATCTGCCCATCAAGAAAACGCTCTCCACAGATGATACCTGAAGTATTTGTACTTAAAATTTTGTGAAGTTATTTATTATTATTATTATTATTATTATTATTATTATTATTATTATTTGTGTGTGTGTGTGTGTGTGTGTGTGTGTGTGTGTGTGTGTGTGGTGTGGTGTGTACATGCCTGTGTGTGCCCCAAAAACAGAAGAGGATGTTGGATCCTCTGAAGCTGGAGTTCGAGGTGACTGTGAGCTGCTCAGCATAGGTGCTATGAGCTGAATTTGGGTTCTGTTAAGCCATCTGTCCAGCCCCAAGTGTTTGTACTTTTAAATATTTTTATCTTAATTTAAATGACCATTCTCATTTGTATTAAAATGCTATAAACAAAATACTTTCTAATCCCTTTCTTTTCTGGTATGAAAGAACTCTTAGTTAGGGTTACTATTGCTGTGATAAACAGTATGACCAAAGCAAAGGGTTTATTTGGCTTATTATCCACATCACTATTAATCACTGAATAAAGTCAGGACAGGAACTCAAACAGGGCAGGAACCCAGAGGCAGGTACTGATGCAGAGGCCATTGAGTGAATGCTGATTACTGGCTTGTTCCCCATGGCTTGCTCAGTCTACTTTCTTACAGAACCAATACCACCAGACCAGGAATGGTCCCTCCCCCATCAATCACTAATTAAGAAAATTGCAGGCTTGCTTCTATGGAGCCCAATCTCATGGAGGCATTTTCTTACCTGGGGTTCCCTACTCTCCATGACTGTATCTTATGTCAATTGATGAACTTCTTTTTATTTTTGATACTTTTAGTACTAGTAATTGCTTCATTGTAGCTACCTGGAAACTTCTGCTCTACCATTTGGAATATCTACAGTAACAGTTAAGGTATAATGGCTTAGAACAAACTCCTAGATGCTTATAGTAGGATGACAAACAGCTACACAAAAATGACAAGGTCTACCCCAGGAGCTTATGCATGTTACCAAATGCTCTTATACAAGAGAAGTAGAGAGGTATTTGATAGTCTTATTTGAAGAATTTCTATATAAAACATATATTTTCTTCACAGCAAATGATGCCAATTGTCCTGGAATCCATCTTTGATTTTTTTTGGTGTGTGTGTGTGTGTGTGTGTGTGTGTGTGTGTGTGTGTGTATGTGTGTGTGTGTGTGTGTGTGTGTATGTGTGTGTATGTGCACATGCACATACAGCATGGTGCTGTGTAGAGGTCAGAAGATCACTTGCAGGAGTTTGCTCTCTCCTTCTAGCATGTGAGTACTGGAGATCCAGGTCAGGTTGTTAGGCTTTGTACCAGGTATGCCTACCTGCTGAACCATCTCACCAGCCCTCTTCTGGAATTCTATTTTTTAGAAACAAATGTATATTTATTTAAGTATATAATATTTATGTATTAACACACATTTTTATACAATATTGATATATGGATATTATAAAATACTTATAAATAATTTTCAAGAGTTTTATATAGCATGTTCTGATCATATTCTCCCTGCCTCCCCCAACTCTTTTCAGATCCACTCCCCTCCTACTCACCCAACTTTACATTCCTTCCCCTCATCAAGGCCAGTTTGTGCTGTCCAAATATTCTTGGGTGTGTGGCCTTTCACTGCAGCGTGGTCAACGTAGCAGGGCTACCGTCTTAGAGAAAACTGACCCTTCCTATCTTGGCAGCTAACACTTGACTATAGCTTCTCAGCTAGGGGTGGACCTTCTTGTCCAACTCCCCTCCCTGTGCTGGGATTTGATCTGTCATGGGCTGACACCGGTCTGGTGCACACTGTCACAACAGCTATGAGTTCATGTGTGCAGCTGCCCCGCTGTGTCCAGAAGACCCTGTTTCCTTGAAGCCATCCATCGCTCTGGCTCTTAAACTCTTTCTGCTCCCTCTTCTGTTACGATCCCTGAGGCTTCCGAGGAGGGAGTGTCACGTATTTTCCACTAAGGACTGAATGTTCTGCAGTTCTGCAGTCTCCTTTTCCTGGAGCCTTGGCCAGCCCTGGGTCTCCATCGGTCATCATCTGCTATAAACTGAAGCTCCCCTGGTGAGGGTAGAGAGATTCCATAAGCTGTGAGTTTTCTGGGATTTTTGACGCTTAGCTGGTGAAGATATCTATCAGACTCTGGGATCACGGCCTCCTTTCCATTTCAATGTCTCCTTAATCTTTGTTTTCTATCCTGCCTCAATTAAAGCTTTGACAAGTGCAGTTGAAAATATTTTAAAAAATGAAAAGGTGTTTTTTTTGTGTATGTGTGAAATGAAGACTGTGAGTATGTATTTTTTGCCCCTGGGAAGGATTAAACACATCCCACCTTTAATATCCCTATCTGTTTTTTTTTTTTTTAAAACATATAAAAACACAAACATTTCAGATAAGCTTTAAGTTAGGCCTTGGGCATGCGCTCTAGGAGATCAGAATCAATAAGGATTCAAATAACTCCATGACTTCAATGTTTGAAGCATTTAAAGGAGAAAACAATGTGAAATTAGGTAAACTAGCAACGTTCTGAACAGAGGGTAGTTACACAGCTCATTAAGACAGAGCATTAAGTCAATAACGCAGTGGCTCTGAACGTTTGGGTCTCTAGCTCTTCATAAGCTAATCTCTGCCTCATAATAAATTAACTATATTTTTCTATGAAACAGTACAGTAAACCAGCAAACCAACAGGCAATTAGGGATCAGTGCACCCTGTCACATGCTCCTAACTCTCTTCATACACTTCTCATTCTGCACAGAACCTTATGCACTGGGCAGTGAATATTAGGGTAAATAAAAGGACAAAACTGAGTAAATCAGCAATTCCTACTCCAATCGTGCATAAGATGAATTTAGAAAACATATCTGTTTCTAAGTACATGTATGTTATGTGTGCACGTGTGTGTGTGTGTGTGTGTGTGTGTGTAGGCCAGAGCTCTGCATCGTCGTGTGTCTTCATCAACCATGCTCTATTTTTCCTAGGTAGGGTCTCTCACTGAACCTAGAATTTGCTGGTTTGGTTGGACTGGCCAGCCAGCATGCCCCAGGGCTCCGCCTCTCTCTTCTTCAGCACTGGGAATGGAGGTGTCTGCTCTGCACTCAGCTTCTTTACTTGGGAGTTGAGACTCTGACACAGGTGCCCCTGCTGTCAGGGCAAACACTTTCCTGTCTGAATCATCTTCCCACTTGCCAACGAAACATTTTAAATATTGTTGTGCCCTTGTCACTACTGGCCAGTGTTTGTCCTTCTGTCCAATCTCTTGAGTAGTTTGCATGACTTGATGGCTGTTTTAGTAATGGTAACTTATTAAGGATATAATAGGTTGGCTAGTTGGCTCTTTTAATTATATCATACCCTTGCATTTAAACTTGATGGTCTACATAAAAGGATACAAATTGGGGACAGGAAAAAATAAAGACCACAGACACAAAGAAAACATTCCACTGGACATTAAAATATAGACATACTATTTGTTTTAATAACACCTAGTGTTTATTTAAAGTGCATGTGTGCTCTCAGAGTTGATATATAATAAAAGAAAAAAAGTTCTTTTCTTATCTGTTTCTTCTTTTGTTTTATAAATATAGATCTAGTTATAACTTCCAGAGACAAAACATCACTTGTTCTTTTTTTGTTTGTTTGTTTATTTGTTCCAAAGTTGGAGAATGTGTATCTCCTCATGTCAGGTAAGACTGTCCGTTATTCTTGTGACTCACAGAATTCTGGGTCACATGGTACAACTAAAAAAGCTCCAAGCTTAGCACTGGAGAGATGGCTCAGTGGTCAAGAGTTCTTTCTGCTCTTGCAGAGAACTGGAGTTATATTTCTAACACCCATGTCAGGCAGCACACAACTGCCTGTGACTTCAGCTCCTGGGAATCTGTTGCCCCTTCTGACATTTCAGGGTACTGCACTCATGTGTTGGGGTACAGAAACACACAATTGAAAGTTAAAAAACATCTTAAAAAATATTTAAAATGCCTGAGCTCAATTAAGCTAAGAAGCTTGAGTGTACGGTGGGATGGCTAGAAACCCCCAACGCATTCATAATCATCAAGAACTCCGTCACTAAGGACTTGAAGATTCTGACTTTATAGACTTTAGAATCTTCTTAAATTTGACTGCGTGGATGATAGGGAGCATGACAACTTTTCCAAAACCAAAATGACTAATTACACAGCTCTCTTTGTGAATGCTGATTTTTCAAATACTTATTTGTGATTGTTGGTTTATGCCAATAGTCTTTTTGTTTCTACCCTTGTGACTGGAAAAGAAATAGATCAGTTTCTCATGATGTCTGTGTATACTGCTGCTATTTTCCAATGACTTTATTGTTTGGCTGGGCTAAATATCTTAATTTACATATGTTGTATTTCACCTAACAGTGTTTGAAAATCTGTCGTTATACAAAACTCTGCTTGCTTTCTTGAATTCATAACTATGAAGAGCAACATATTTATGATTAACGGTAGGAAATATGCTTCCAAGATGTTTTTATTTGCATTTATAGATATAATTTGCTAAAGGATTTATGTGAACACTACTCATAAATGCTCCGATCAGATGTTTGGCTATAAAACATTTCTAAATGCCACACTCCAGAGCTAATGATCTATCCATCTGAAATACTATTCTGACTCCTGTAAATGGTATAAATTTTAGAGGTACATGTTGTATGCTCATATTTGAGGAAGTACCCAGTAAGAGTAACATTGCTGTGCACTTAGGACAGTTAGAGCAGAAGATGAAGGATGCTGATCTGTGGACTAGGACTTCATAGGAAGGCGAGAGCTTAACCTCCAACACCCAGGTCAGAGAGTTCACACACAGTAATGAAAACAACACATTATCCATTCAGAGTAAAAGGGGGATGTAGAAAGAAAGTCACTTACAAGGGGACAGCATATTACCCACAACCAGGACTTTCTCCAGAAGTTGAAAGTATTCTAGAGAGATAAAAATGAGCAATTGGCCTGAACTGCCTCAATATATAGATGGGTTTGTACACTTCAGGGAACTATTTATAAATTCTTCTTTCCCTACATAAATTTGGTTGCCCTAGATTAGCTCATAAAATTCCAACTCATGTTTTATCAACAGAGTATCTTGTTTTTCTTTCCTGGATACCTCTTCTGGATTTTTAAAGACACTTCAGCTGGCTCCATATGCTCCTCTGTTTTTCCCTTTTCTTCTCTATTTATCTCCTATCTTGTGTTTATTATTTAGCTCTACTTTTGCTTCCTTCATTATTTTTAGAAAAGGAAAAATTATACATGAATAAATCATGTCAGAGCAAGAATTGGCCCAGATAAAGTTAGCCAGTGAAGGAAGATTGACTTTAGGCTGCTGAAGTCAACCCCATGTTAATAGGGCAGGTGGGTTCTCTAAGGAGGTGGAGTGGTCATAGAAACAAACTACAGGATGTTAAGGGGTGGATGCTTATGCACCAGTTTAATCCTGGGCTTGTAAATGCTTTTCTCTGCAGTTAGACCATCTGTATTTGCTAATCAGCATTCATCAAAATTAGGGTTCCATTCTCCCAGGGATGTAGGGAGTAGGGGCTACTAGCTTCTTGGATGTTTACATTTCAAGGAGATGGTTGGAATCTCTGGGGACAGACATTTTCATGGCCACAAAACTGGCCAGAGGCCAAGAGAAAATTGACATATATCCCAAATGAGGAGAGAAAAAATTTACAGCTGACAATTTTTGAAAGTAAAAGCTGTACCAATAGGGACATCAGAGCCTATGTTTCAGAATAAACCTAGCTGAAGTTTAGATAAGCCAAGGAGAATACCAAGGTCATCTTGATCAAGAATGTAATTTGTTGAAAATATTAGTGTTTATATCCATAATGTACCAGTAGCACAATGATATACACATATATGTATACACAGATATGCTCTGCATTGCAAAAATGAATAAGCATTTCACATCAATCTTTAATCTCTCCTGCACTTAATTCTATTTCCTACTTGAAAAATTCCATCATCTTCATTGAGCCAAAATGAATTAGCATGTTCCCTGTAGTCAGCAGTAAAGTAGATAACACAGGGTACCTCTTCCCAGGGTCTCTCTCCACCGACTCTAAGAATGCTCAGGCCTTTATCTCCTAAATGTAACTCCAGTTACAGGCAGATGTCACCTCTCTGCCAGTTGGACAGGTGCACACATAATCCTGAGGGATATAGAGAACAGTCATGCTTTCTTTTGCCTGTTGTGTGCATTCTATTGCAGAAACAGCCCAGAGTGGAGACATGCATGTTACTTTTCTATAGCATCCATCTTATTTTAGCTCCCCATAGCCTGAGGCTTTGTTCAAAACACCAATCCTGCCCTGTCCAGCCTGATAGCCATCACCTACACAGATGACTATCAAGTCCTTGACATGTGACAGCCCCAAACTGAGAAGTTCTGTCCTTCTAAGACACTTGTCAAATTTCGCAAATACCATGTAATTACAGATAATGTACACATATCATTGAAAAAATATAGAGTGTTCAAAATGAGGTTTTAGATATATTGGGTTATATGGGGTAATTAATTTAACCTGTTTTCTCTTTTCTACTAGGGCTACTGGGAAACTTTAAATAACATTAAGATTGCAATGGGTCAGCCAGACTCTAGAGAGTCAGACTTCTGAAGTTCCTGGTACCTAAGGTCTTTCTCTCCTTCATGTTGGTCCCTATTGTAAGGAGTCTTGCCTTCCATTTCTGCCTGCCTCTTGTTAAAATGCCAGCCAAAATGCCAACTCCTCCCTGTAGCATGGGGTTACTTAGCACTCATTTATCATTTACAATGCTTGTATCTGTATCACCTTCTTGCACACTTTAAAGCCTGTTCCTTTTGGTATCCGCCTCCATCCTCCATGGAGTCTGTTATTAAGCACACAGTAAAGCTCAACTGATATCTATTTAATGCTCTAAATTCCGGCTAAATATCTAGTTGACAACACAGCATCTTCAATTCACCATCCAACAATTCCTTTGGTTTCACTCGGGGCGTGAAGATGGAAATCTGCCCTTTAGCCAGGCTGCTGTTCTGAGTTCGAGCAATCTTGGCCCTACCCAGTCATTAGGCTCCCATCAAAAGGCTGCAGCAAGGTGCCAGAGATACACTGAGTATTCTGGAGCATAAAGAAACGAAGATAGTGACGGAAACCTCAGCTTTTATTGATGTGCAAGTTTTGTTTCCCCTTCAAGAGAAACTTATACAGTGCTGCGATTGTTTGTTCCTTATAAACCTCATGTCCAAGGGCAGGATTCTGTCCCAGGAAACTGTCGATAGGCATCCTTGATAAACGAGTGAAAGCAGCCAGAGAATTCACTGGGAAGCATTTCAACCCCATGCTGACTTAAAGCAAGTACAATTTAATGGAAACATCAATGACAAAATATTTCTGTGGTCAAGGTGAAGATATATAAATTATTAAAATTCTCTAAGGTTGTGAAGGAATAGTAAAACCCAATTTCAAAGAGTTTTGGGTAAATACGTCTGAAACAGTTGCCGCTTGAGGAGCACACAGGGCAGCTGGCTTTGTTCCCTTGGTGAGCATCCTGAGAATGATTGTCTCCCAGGGAGTGGGAAGCACCATCTTGGCCTTTCACATTGTCTGTCTGTTCTCATCATCTGGGTACACTGTACTTGCTGAAGCCAAGCAAAAATGTATAAAGTATAAAGGCGGGTTTTTTAGTCTGCTTTGTGCATAGTCACCAGTCCGATCTACACCTTCACAGCTGGGCTGCTCTGGGGCACTGGATCTTCCCCATTCTGCACATCTCATAGAACTATATGGATCTTACTGTGTTGCCAGTGTGAGGGACCCTATGTGGAAAGTCTGATCAATATAAACTCATCTAGTTTCAGAGATAGCATCAGGCCTGCATGGGCCACCTCTGTTTGATGAAGCTAAAGGATGCAGTTCAAACAAAAAGAACCAATATATACTTGCTTTGAGTATAATACATAATAGACATGTTCACTCAGGAAAAATGCATTATGTAGTTTCTATATTTAAATTTTTTAAGTACCGGAATGAGGCAGGATTTCTTAATCTTGACCGTGTTGACATTTTAGGCAAGATAATTCTCATTTTAGATGGGAGGCATTGACTGACTTATTGACTATCATGTATATGATAGAATTCCTTCCTTAAAATTTAATGAGATTAATTTTTTATGTGTATGAGTCTTTGCCTCCATGTATGTCTGTGCACTGTGTACATGCCTGGTGCCCATGGAGGCACCAGAAGAGGATGTTGGATTCCCTGGAATTGGAGTTACAGATGGTTGTGAGGCACTGTGTTGTTGCTACGGATTGAATCCTGGTCCTCTGCAAGAGCAGCAGATGATTTTCCCGGTGAGCCACCTTTCCAGTGCTCCACCCTCTACTGTAGGACTCTTAACAGCATTCTTACTTGTTTTATTTCGAGACGAGATTTTACTGTGTAATCAAGGCTAGTCTCTTTGAATTCATTACACGGGCCCAGCCTGGTCTCAAACTTTAATTCCAGCTCTTGGGAGGCAGAGGCAGGTGGATCTCTTTAAGTTCAACCATGTTTACAGAGTGTGTTCCAGGACAGCTAGGGTCACACAGAGAAACCCTGTCTCAAAAAACAAAAAACAAACAAAGGAAGAAGATTCTCCTACTTTAGCCTTCTAAGTGCTGATTCAAAGAGTGAATGTTCATGCCTGGATTTTAACGACATTCTGAACTACCAACCTCTAGACTCACCTGCTCCTGTCTTGAGACTTGGTAACAAAAAATATCTCCAGGCATTGATAAATGTCTCTTAAAGATAGTTTAAATTTGCCCGCAGTGGGATTCACTGAGTGAAATGGCTAACCTTGGTTGTCAACTTGACACATCCTGCAGGAAGAACTCCAGCTGAAGACCCGCCTCTTTCAGATTGGTCTGTAGATATAGATGTGAGGCATTTTCTTGATGGCTGATTGACATGGGAGGGCTCAGCCCATTGTTAGCTGTACTGTTCCTAGGCATGTGGCTCTGTTGTGTAAGGAAGGTAGCTGAACAAGCATTAAAGCGGCATTCCTTCATGGTCTCTGCTTCAGTTCTCACCTCAAGCTCTGCGCTGGCTTCCCTGATGACAGACTGTAATCTATAAGCTGAAATAAGCCTTTTCCTCCTCAAGTTGCTTTTAATAGATTGTTTTATCATAGCAATAAAAAGCAAACTAGAGCAGTGACATGAATTAATCTTTTAAGAATTTAATTATATGGATATGCATGTTTTTTTCAAGGTGTATAAAATCACAACACACCCAAATACTTTACAAAATACCTGAAATGAAACTTGGATGCAATCAGTATCTAGAAAAATCAAGAGGGACAATAATGGGTTTCTCAAATTATGTATTCATGCTCCAAGTATTTTTTGAATAGAATTGCTTCAAATATCATTATGTTAATTGTAAAAGCACTCATTATAATTAAACAAAACAGTATCCTAAAAATGTATGTTGAACAACTTAAATGAGCCAGATACTATTTCAAGAGTTTGGACAGAAATAGAGAGATTTAAAAAATGAATATATAGCCTCATGAAGTTTGGGGGAGTCATGTAATAATTAAATAATCACCCAAGCAAATATGAAATGAATAAGATGAGCTTTGAACACTTTGAAGTTTCATAGTAGGGATACTGTCTCAAAGAAAAAGTTATAATAACATAAACACCGTGCATGACAACACATATGTCTCATGTTGGGGATGTTCATACTATCCTTTAAATTAGTGTCTATACTCGTGATATTCAAGAGAGCATTGAAATAGGTAGTAAGAATCAAGGGAGAGGTTATCCCAGTTACTCATGGAGAGAGATAATCTCTTGGTGTCTGCGAAAGTGCCAGCAGGGAAAAATTAGGGGTCAGGTGAAGATACCATTCCATAGACTGGAATAAACAAGATCCATAGTATTATGTAGAAGCATGAAGAGGAAATTCTAGGACTGGAGAGATGACTCAGCAGTTAACAGCACTGCTACTCTACCTGAGGACCCTGGTTCAATACCCAGAACCTACATGACTTGCATACATTTGTAACTCTTGTCCTAGGGGATTTGATACCCTCTTTTAGCTTTCACAGGTACCAGACATTCAGGTGATACATAGACGTACATCCAGATAAAACACCCATACACACAAAGTAAACACATAAAATTTAGAAAAAAACTCAAAAAAAGAAAATCAAATGCACTATAAAGAGAACTATAGTTGAAATATATATTTATTTAAGTAAGTATACATAGATGTTCATGTGACAATTTAATTTTAGCTAGGGTACTTTTAGGCTCGGGGCATAAATTTTCCTGGCTTGCTAGATAAGAAGAAATAATTCATATATTGGTTCATAAATGTAAGGTGTAAGGGCACAATTTTATTTATAGACCGCTGGCTGAGTGAGTGCTCAAATGTGCTGGAACAGATGTCAGGACAAGGTTAAAGCTTTTCTTAGTAGATAATGAGTAATTCTTCAGTTCTGCTAGAAGTCTAAGCAGGTAAGTCCAGGCTGATGGTGGGAAAAGATTATGGTCCACATAGCCAGGCAAACAGAGAGTCCGTTAGCTTGTAACTGGGTACACTGGAGTGATTATCTCATTGGTCATCGTCAGGATAGGGCAACCAAGGAGGATCAAATCATGTTTTTGTTCTATTAGCCACTTCATTGGCCACAATTGCCACATGTTTCTGCCTGACTATGAAGGAGAGAAACTCAATATTTAGAGAAATTTGTATGCTGCCCTTCCATTCACCAAGACGTGCATTTGTTGATGTTTTGGTGTACTTTCTGACATTATTTGAATGTGGTGTTATGGAACAAAAGAGAAATACCTAAATGATTATCAGCATGGATGGGTAGAAAATAACCACAGATAAAATGTTGTGGGAAAAGCCTTATGAGCTAAAAGATCTATAATCAAGGACATGGGGGAAGGCATGGAGAACTCTTACACATGAATTATCTGCTACTAAGATTGAAGGCTAGCACATCCCAAGAGGCTCTTGTACGTTTATGTTCTCAGGGTTGACCATTTCAGATTGGATAGCCAGCTGGTGTGCTCTTCTTCAGAGAAGACCGTTTCTCCCACTCTCAGCATTCCTTAGTTGCCTGTGGTTCTTTGTGCAGGGTTGAGGCTTCCTGGGCATCCCCTCATTCATCTTACCACGTCTACCGGTGTCACAATTATTAAGCAGTTATGTCAGTGAGATTTTATCAGTGCTGCTTCTGAAATTCCTGGGAGAGACAGTCTCACAGCGAATCCCCTGTTCCTCTGGCTCACACAATCTTTCCAACACCTCTTCCACAATGATTCCTCAGCCCTGCCAGAACTAATGAAAAAAGACATATTATTTTAAAGACTTATTTAAAGAAAGGAGGTCTTCATTATATTTTACTTTATATCCTCTCTACTGGCTGGATTGCTTATTTTTTTAATATGTCATTCATATGTATGTATTTAATCAAGTGCTACCTAATTAATATTTCAAGAAAACACAATGGTCATATTTTGGCTACCCAGAAGAGAGACATTATGTACATGTATCAATGCCATTAGAGCCTATTCAGAAATCCAAGTGTGTATTACTAGAAAGAAGTCCTCATTTTGAGCTTAAAATTTCTCAATAAGCTCAAACCCTGACTGCATTTTGACTATCAATTATCACTGTGTGTTTATAGTTAATGTTCTTGCTCAGCAATTTCAGAAGGTTAAAGCAAATGTGTACAATCGCTTTGTTATTTGCAAAGGAAAAAATAGCATCAAGGCTTGTGTGATCAAAGGGAAATGGTTCCAAAGATAAGTTTTTCCCTGGCTGGTGAAGAAAATGGAGGGGAGAGAGAGAGAGAGAGAGAGAGAGAGAGAGAGAGAGAG